>JAOVVB010148071.1:0-11891 GCA_028570985.1 Heterobranchus longifilis
TTGCCTTTGTGTAAACCATAGTTTTGTCTTAGTTTTGAGAGTTTTGAAGTCAGTTAATGTTTTTATTTCTGGTGGTAAAGAAATAATCTCGTCTGTTATAGACTGGGAACATCTAGACTGTAGCCTAATATGTTTCTTTAATGTTGCAGTGGGACAGTAGGAAAAAAAAAGTCTCTTTTTATATAGTATTCTGTATATCCCTCTATACTCTGTATACTGTGTATACCATCAGTACTTCAGAATCTGTCAACCTTTTGAAATAAATTGTGTCAATGTGAAGAAAAAGGCTTTTGAGACGGAGGACATGTATTTAAGATTACTCATGTAAGTTGGGTGTTAACATTGGGACGACAGGATCTGCCAGTTTTTGTGCGTCATATGAAAGTTTGCAAGCAAAGAGAGAGAGATGTATGGCTGACTGCCACTGACTGGCATCAGTATTTTGCTATTAAAATAACCATGTCGTTTGTTTGTTTTTACAGGAAACCATTGATGGAAACCGTTGTTGACAACGCAGAAGATGCAGAAATGCTTCATAGTTTTATAATCAAGCTCAGGGAAACATTGCTCTCTTTTTCTCTATATTTCATAATTTTGTTGATTAACAGTATGTGTTTTTGAAAAATGGAATAAGATGCTTTTTATTTTATTTTTTATTATTATTTTTAAACCAGACTTAATTTTAATGAAGATGGTGATTTTATTGAACTGCTGATATTCTGTAACCTGTTTTACATTTGGTAGACTTTCTTACTTGTTCAGTAATAATAATAATAATAATAATAATAATAATAATAATAATATATACACAAAACTGTAAATCAAAGCACTTTTGTCATGTATGGAATCTGAGAACGGCCATGCTTGCAATCATGTTTTTAATGCTGTTATCTTTACATAACAAGATAATTAACCTGTTATTACAGGAAAACAAGAAGTTGTTTCCTCATATTACATATAATGATCATCAGATATGAGGAGTGCCATGCCAGCTGTCACTAAGTGACAAAGCTAAAGCATAAATACAAACGGCCCAGATCGAGCTGACGGTGAAGTTAATCGAATGTGAATACATCCGGCTTTCAAAATAAGGCGTTAACGAAGGGTATATATACAAAATACATATATAGAAATGAGATTAATTGGATTGTATTCACAAGAAGCACAAAACATGTTACCTATGTCCCTTATGAATTAAAAAGAAAATACCACTAAATTGTGAGGAAAATGTGTTTGTTCTTAAAATAAATAAAAGAATATTTCCTGATGATGATTGATACATCTGAGCTGATGAATACATATGGACAAAATCAAGCATTTTTAATGTATCAATTTAAAAGTTATTCCAAAGTAAATGTCCCATAGTTGTATTTTAAAATTAGCTACATGTGAGACTTTTACTTTGTTTTCTTTTCGTTTTCTCGTGGTAACGGGGTGATTATCTCCTTATCTCGAGATAACGAAACTCGTTTTCTCAAAAAAAAAGAGTCAATAATTAGCTTCCGTGGTCATGCTTTCCTTACAATGCACAATTTATACCGAGCTTCATTTGAAATGACTTTTTAAGCCCAGCTTTTACTCCTCTGAAAATGAAAAATCCTTTGAGACGTGAATATCATCTTCAGAATACGTCAACCCCAAACGAATCAGAATCAGATTTATTGCAGAGTAATTTTCATATATAAGGAATTTGTCTTGATGTAATGGTGCGTAACAAACAGAAAAATAGAAGGCAAGAGAAAAAACACAGAAAAAACAACACAAAAAGGTAGATATACAAGTGAGAAAAAACTCCAAAGACAGGTGGTATGAATAACTAATATATAAATAATATTACAATAAGGAATATGTAAACAGTACGTTCTGTGTGAAGAGCTGCATAGTTTAGAAGATATGTACAGGGAATAAATCACTGTGATACTGTCGCTGCCATAAGCTAAGTATTGCGCAGCGACATGACCTTCAGATGTAACAATAATAAGAATCTTCTATTTTGAAATCTGGCCAAATGAGTCATGTATGCCAGCGTTTACAGGATGCACACAAAGAAGAATGTTGCTCAGAACATGACTGACTTCTTGGTCTGCTTTGCAGTGTGACCTGATAAATAAATTAACTGTATGTTGGTAGGCAGTCAATTTGCTAATGCTTATTTAAATTACAGTAGAACATTGACAAGCCCTGGGAATTAAACTCACTAACAAAAAGTCATTTTTGTACATTCCTGCAGATTGGATCAATAAAAGATTAAAGACTTTGAGGTTTTGTTTGAGGTGCAGTTAAGTTTCGTTTCTCTCGTTGGTTCACTCTCTAATTGGCACTCTGTCTCTTTACCTGGCTTTTTTCTAGACTAGTCAGGAGGCTGACTAATTTAAACATAGATTATATTACAAGAAACCCGCTCCATTTTAGCGTGCTTTCACACCTGTAGTTCACTTTGTTTACATTAATGCATTTTAATCATTTGTGTTGGTGCTTTTGCATTTGTGTTGTGGTTTTTGCATTTTACGTTGTGGGTTATACATTTGTATTGTGGCTTATACATTTATGTTGGTGCTTTTGCATTTGTGTTGTGGTTTATACATTTGTGTTTAGGCTTTTGCATGTGCAGTGTGGCTTTTGCATTTGCGCTGTGGCTTTTTCAGTTGCGCTGTGGCTTTTGCAGTTGCGCTGTGACTTTTGCATTTGTGCTGTGCCTTTTGCATTTGCGTTGTGGCTCTTGCATTCATTCGACACCTCTCAGCCACCATAGCTTTGTGTTCACACTGACTTTCTGCCCGTCAGATTGATCTGGGAAAAATCCAGGGCTACCAAATAATTTCCGTGGCTGATACAGATGCATTATAAGATGGCTTTCTGAACATCAGTAGAAGGAGTTTAGCTTTTGAAATCATGTTAAAATCACATAAGCTATGAACCATTAAAAAAAGTCCTCTGGTTGGTCCATTTGCTTTCACACCACAAACTGTTTAGAAGTGGACCCTCCTCACGCGGTCTCTGTCCGGGTGTTTGGTCTCTGGTTTGATTGACAGACAAAGTCGAACTTGTCACATATGGATGCGATGTCAGGACCTCTCGGCGTCACTATTGAATGCAATGGGTAGCCCTACGCGTCAATGTGATGTTCACGGGCGCAGTTTTAAACACGTGGGACACATGGTTTATATTTTCAATTAACACAACAAAACAACTTGTTTATGTTTCGGCAAGAAAAAAAAAAACATGGGTACATTTAGAAAAAAGACCACGGTTTGGGTTAAAATGAGGATATCAACATTGACTGTTGGTTTTGATTTCACACGGGACACGAACACAGATCACAGTCCTGTGTTTGTTTGACCCGTCCACCACCCCTTCTCACGCTAAGTACACGTTACATGATGTCAAGAGCACTTGCTCTGAGTATCTAATACTGCCGCAGATGGGTTTACACTGGAGTTAGTTGAAAGAGGGTGCCAACTCGTCAAATACGGCAGCTTGCTCAGGACCTCTTGGCATCACTTTTTAACGCTCTGGGTATCTCCGTTGGCTTCATTTTTCAACATGCTTTCCGACTGTTTTAAAGACTTGACGGTCACGGCGTTTATGTCGTGATTAAGGTTGTAAAACGCGACTACTTCAGTAAATTTAGACATCGGTAACACTTTTGTTAGGTTTAGGCAACAAAACGACTCGGTATGGTTAGTAAAAAAAACCACTGGGATTGCATTAAAATCCCTACTTCCATGTTATGAAGACAGCTGTAACAACAACAAATACTGCATGCAGTTATGTCAGGACATAGGGCGTGACATGGGACATCACCCAGCCCAGTTCCAGCTTAATCCCAGCCCACCTCCAGCCGTCTCTCCTCCTCTTCCTGTTTTCTGACAGGGTGTGTCTAGATTCTGCTGAAAACGCACCCATTCATTCCTTTGCAGGGTGTTAGAATGATACGGTGCTTCCTTCACAAAAACTTAATTTAACTTATTTAAATTAATTTAATTCCAGCCCCTGACCCAGCACTGAGGCATGGGACATTGACTTCTATTTTAAAATGAGACACAAACCCCCGGGTCTCCTGGGTGAAAGTCCTGTGTGTGAATGATTCGCCCACCCAACGAGTTTGTGTGTTTTAAACCATGACGCACAGTGGTTTGCTCACGCTGTACTGACTGGGTGCGTCTCAAAGCTGAAGGGGTGCCCCGTGCGTCGGTATCAGACGCTGAGGGCCGTGAAAACGAGCGTCTTTATTTGACAAGTTGGGAATGGGACAGGTCTGTCCAACCACATTCCCGCTTCTCCATGACAGGTTAGCTGGGGGGTTGAAAGTGAGCTTTATAGTCTGTATAAGTTACTGTAGTTCACTTTTGAATTCCAAGAAGTAAAACGAGAGTTAAATGAATGCAGTGGAGCAAGTTTCAAGGAATGAACTCTTGGATCAAATCCAAAAAATGGTTATGTTAATCTATAAAAAATAATTGACGACAGGTTTTAGCCCCACCCGTCATTTGTTGTTCTGTTCTCAAAGTGACTTCATCATCTCCTTGACACTTGACACTTTGGTGACACCCTTTAAAGATATATATATATATATCAGGTGACACTTGTACAGTAATGTCAACAATTCCAATCCTGTTCTAAAGTTTGCCCCCATTCATTTTCTATGGGACATCAGCGAAAAAACTGGAAAAAAACACTGACATCAGAAAAGCAAAGCAGTCAAAGGCCAGTATGCTTAGTCTTACCTGTGGTGTACCTTTAGGGGTCCATCAGCTCGTCACTGGGGCTGTACCCTCAAAGGTACACCCTTTACAAGGGTACATATTTGTACCCTTACAGTTTGTACCCTGTGGTGGCAAACATGTACCCCTGGGGGACAATAATGGACCTAAATGCTCTAGGATCAAAAATGGACCCTTGGAAATGGTACAAATTTGCCCTTTGAGAGGGTACTGCCCCAGTGACGAGCACTTTGTACCTTATGATGGCAAATTTGTACTCAGGACAACATGAGATATTATCACATTTATTTACCTAAACTTTCTTCATATAATTTATCAATGACATTTTTTATTTTTTTATTTTTTTTACCTCACACAGTTGTTAAGTAATTATACAATTACGGCAATATCACATTAAAGGGATAGTTCAGATTTTTTTGAAGATAGATACAAACAAAAAAGTACTTGGCACATCATGTAAATTGTTGGATGAATTGCAGACTGCTTATTTACACAGTAGTTGTTAACGTTTAATCTGCTTGTATCTTGTAAGTGTTGACATGCCAGCAGTGATAAGCGACAAGTGTTTCTTTCCAGTGGGTCACTTCCTCTTGTATCTAATTACTTGAGAGCGACAGCAGAAACACTGGGATAGCACCTAATGTGTCAGCCAATCACAACTGAGAGCCAAACTGTAGAGACGTTAGCCCGTTTTAACCTTTTGAACTCTGCAATAGAAATGGTATACCAGTGCCTATGTTGGTATTTTGGCTTATATTGTGATAAGTCGTGAAGAATCTTCAAATGCTTCATATCCCTAAAACCCGTACAAGCTAAGCTAAAAGGTTATTTAAAACAATAAACCATAGTTATTGATAAAAGTATTGAAATTGTGTCTTCAATGAAATAAAGTCAGACATGTTTTTTCATCAGATTTTACTAAATAAACACACAAAACATATCGATCCAAAAGATTTCTGAATGTAGAAATATGAGCAAAATATTTCTTAGCATTCCAGAAGTTAATTGAACTATGTGTGTTTTTATTTTTAAGAGTGTTAAGACGTTTGCAAACCGTGCGTTGTCAAGCGGTTTTGGACCGCATGTCGTGTGTTGCGATGACGTCATCAACAGCGTACGTGCCGGCTCGAAAGACAGAAGCTTTGCCTTTCTTCATCAAAAAGGAATGAAGTCTCTATTATGGTTCTTATTTTAGATCGTTTCGAACAGAATCATGTAAACAACAATCTTCCGCAGCCATTATGGGGCAATACACTGGCGCTACCGTGGCTCGTCAGCCCGTATTGGACCGCGTATCACGTAATGTGAAGACGTTGTCAAGAGCGTACAACGTGATGGCTCAAAAGAGAGAGAAGCAGCAAAAATAATGAATGCTTTAGTGATTATGGTTCTTATTTTAGATCGATTTAAACGCGATCATGTAAGCTACCGTCTGTGGTAGATCTGTTTTCAGAGGGTTAAATATTTAGGAATGATTCTGGACACCAACCTAAATTTTAATGAACACTCAGACTACATTTTTAAAAAGGCCATGCAAAGATCGTTTCTTTTAAGGAAATTAAACAACTTTTGTAAAGTCGTGTGGATGGTTTACACCAGTTTAGTGGAAAGTGTAATTTCCTACAACATCACATGCTGGTACGGAAATTTACGGGCCAGGAGCCAAAACAAGCTCACAAAAATAGTTAACACTGCCAGCAAAATTATAAATTATACCACGAAAGCAGAAAGCAGCATTAATAGTTCAGGACCCTTCCCAGACCACATACTGTAGGGTACCTGCAGCAACGAGAAACATCTTTCTGAAATCCTTTATTCCATCCTCTGTCATCCTACTAAACAAATGATTTATTAGATATTATAGTGACTGCTGCATTTTTTGACAATGTCAATTTAAGAGATGCTAATATCTTTGCACTTTTATCCCAACCGTTTGGACCACTTACGTAATGCTTATTTATTGTTTTTATCTCATGTATTCTGATCCATGGCAGAGGAAGTCTTAAGTGTATTACGTACGTCTGTGGAATTTTTAAGCGGCTTAAGTGTCTGTGTCTGTGCACATGTCTGTGAAGCCGAAGCAAAAAGATATCTAATCTCAGCTAATTGTTTCTAAACAGGGTTGGAATTGTTAGAGGAGTTTTTGGGGATTTCAGAAAGGTTTTTTTTTTTACATGGCCAGATACAGCCAAGTGTGTCAAGATACAGAGTCACAACTCATCTATGCATAAAAGCACCACAGGGGTTAACTTTAGAGCCCCTGTTATTTAATATGTGCTCATACAAATTATCATATATATCTGTGTATCAACAGCACAATTAAGGTGAACTGAATTTAATTCGTGATGCTCATAACATTGAAACAATTCATCAACAGGAGCTACTTCTTCAGTAGAAATATAGTTCAAATAAAAACGGTTTACAGCGCTGGTTTAATACTTTATTCTTCATATTACAATATTTGTGCCTTATGACAAGCCTCAAGCTTGTGTTTTAAAATCATAAATGGGTAATTATTAATCCAGACTCAAGTTAATCACATTAGCTTTAATGTTGGTTTAAATTGTTGCATTCATTCAAGCCAGACGTTTCACAGTAACCTCTGCTTTGCTTGGCCTGTTTTGTCAAAAAAAAAAAGTAACAAAAAGCATCCGCACACTCAAATCTGTGCAAAAATCGTGTTTAATTGCAAGCTTTCGGTCAGAGACCTTCTTCGAGGCATAGACAATAGAAATGTGCAATGAGTGCAGCAGGGCACAAGATAAAACCTTATCTTTGATGCAGAGCGCTGGTGTCAATCAGCTGAGCCTGTGTGGTTACACGTCAAGTCCTGTTTTGTAAAAGAGTTTGCTTAAATGAATGAATTTCTATACAAAAAGTAAGCCGTCTTGACGCCTTTGCTTTGACGAGTTGCTGATGTTGGAGTCGTGCAACTTCCACACTGACGGCCCTGCACAGAAATGCTGGAGGGTGACAACGTCTGTGGGCTCCTCCTGTGCATGTGATATTCCCTTTGTGTGTGCATGTGTTTGTAGAGAATATCGTTTGTGTCATGGCTCTCCTAGTGCACTTCTATTTCTGGCTGTAATGAGTCATCTTGGTGTCGCCCAAATCGGTCGAGAATTTCTGACGGTATCAATTCTCCATTCATCCATTTCAACTACCTGCTTTTTTAAAAATTCATCTTTTGGAGGGGTGGTCTCTCCCATCAAGCATATGTTTAACAGGGAAACACTCTGGACATGTTAACAGTCTAATGCAGGGCTAAAACATAGACATTTTAGAAGAATAACCTGAATTTGAAACATATGAACATTTTGATTGACATTTTGCATTCATTCAAACAAAGAGGGCAACACGTATGATGTGTTGGGTGTGCCTTGGAACCAACAAAATAGAAGTGTTTAAAAAGAGATAGAGAAACATTGTCAGTTTTGATCATTTAAGGAGGGACTTTTATTATACGACTATAAACAGGTCAAATAAATTGATAAAGCACCAGCACTGTGTACAAATGCTTACAATAGTCTTTCCAAATGTCGAAGAATGTTCTTCAGCTCACCTAAACGTAAACATATCTCCCACTTTCCCTCTCAGCAAACACCGTCCTGCCTCCTCTGCACTGAGTGATTAGATACTCACTTTATATTGTACATTTAAAAACTCAAAAACTGAATTGTTCAGAGATAATCTATCAGCTTAGCACCTGCATTTAAGTAAAACCTTAAAGTCTTAAACGTCCCATATTCTGCTCATTTTCAGGTTCATTTTTGGGGGTTTTACTAGAACATGTTTACATGCTTTAGTGTTCAAAAAACATGTAATTTTTCTCATACTGTCTCTATGAATATACCTGTATTCACCCTCTGTCTGAAACGCTCCATTTTTGCGCCTGTCTCTTTAAGCCCCCCTCCCGAAAAAGCCTGGTCTGTTCTGATTGGTCAGTGTTTACGTGTCTTCTGCATCTGCGCTCTCGCAGCAGGGAATGTAACGGCACTGTAGCGACACTGTAGTGACAGTTTCTACCTATATATAGTATAGTTGTGACATCACAACCTTATGGAAGTCCTGACTGCTCATTTAAAGGCACAGTTTCTCTGTGGATTGAGTGTTTTGATACTTTCACAGTATTTATAGCACCTAGACCTGCTTTATAATAAAAAACAACATGGATATCTCACTTGTTACAATAATGGACCTTTAAAGTGTGGTTTTACTCCAAGTTTATGGTCATGCTTAAGACAAAATGTGTCTTTAGCCATCTTCAGTAATAAGGAAAACATATATTCTATCTTATATATTTTTTTAAAATAGACTTCTTTTACCTCACCATCCATAACAAATGATTGTTTATTTCACTGTATTCTTATTATTCATCACTTTAATCAGTAATGATTTGAAGATACATGCACAAATAGGCCCTATACACATGCATTAATGAACGGAGAGATGTCAGAGTGAGGGGTCTGCCTCATAGGATTGCACCTCGAGCAGTTAGGGGTTCGGTGCCATGCTCAGGCACTCTGCAGTGCCCAGACCACACTCCTTACTGGATCTGAGCTGGACTTGAACCGATGATCCTCCGGTTCCCAACCCAAGTCCTCACAGACTGAGCCCTTTCTGTTCAATATGTACTCTTGATAAGCACTATTGTGAAAGTCTTTTTTCATGTCCCTATTCCGATTGAAACAAAATGCATGTGCAGTGTTGTGGTATTTATGTAAATATGTATCTTTTAGAAGTGTACGTTTTATAATGGCTTTAAAATGATGACTTCCTTGGAAAAAAATCACTTATTTCCCAACTTTAGTTTTGTGTGAAAGTGTATTTATTTCCATGAGTGGGAAATCCTGTGTCTTTTGTTTCTCAAAAGGGACAATATAGTCTGGCTTACTATGTGAACCATGCCTGGCTAAAACCTTAGTCAACAACGGCAACAGCCTCCGAGTTATCATCCTACACTCTGAAAATGACAAGTTTTGAAGATTTGGATCAAGCAATAAGTCGGGCCTGCTCTGTTCTTTCGGTGAATGATTGTAAAGATCAACAAAGAATAACGTTCCCAACATTTTCATGGAGGTCTTCCACCGACACGGGCTCCCTCCCGACACTATTTTGATTGGTCAATTGGACGATTGTGATTGGTTTAAGCAAATACAAACAGGCCAGGGAGTTTTTTCCCCTATCCACGAGTGAAAGTGCATTCAATCCAGACTTTCCCCCAGTGAAGACACAGCGCTATGGAGATCTGGCTATGCAAGACTTGAGGCAATAAAATGTTAACGATCACGAGTTAGTCAGAGTGCAGCTTTTGTCTTGGGGTGTGTCAGATACACAATAGGTACAGGAATCAAGAAGGTGCAGTACCATAGGCGAATGCCGACAGGTGCATTCTCTGTTGACTGAATTATCTTGTTTTACTCTGCTAAAATACTGAATTTAACATCTCCTATTTGTTATGAATTGTTGTCATGGTATTACCTTCACATGCTGTTTAAGGCTTTGTTAAGATAACATGCAGTGACATGGGGCCAAGTAAATGTAACTAAAGCATTCAGACATGGAATGTCTTTTGTCAACCCAACAAACTGACATACTCTCTTTCAGAGGCTGCAGCAGGCTCAACTTCAGAGCTAGAGTGAAGATACTGGTATCATATGAAACTAGATGATCAATGGTACCAACCATGTTATGCTACCTTGTCAGAAAGAGGGATAAATAAAGCTCCAAAGTTAGGCTAAATTTTGGCAAGGGAAAAACTGGTATGGCCATTTTCAAAGGGGTCCCTTGACCTCTCACCTCCAAGATATCTGAAAATGTGTTCTATGGGTACCCACAAGTCTCCCCTTTACAGACATGCTCGCTTTATGCTAATCCCATGTAGTTTGGTGCAAAAACCTGCAGTTTTTCTCATGCTGTATAAATGTGTGGTGTATTGGAAAATTTCTGCATACATTACATGTATTCATGTGTGATGATGTTAGTCCCCATAGTAACCATTTCATTGTAGTGAAACCATTTTCTTTTAAACTTGACCTGACTGTATAATCTGTTGTGACCTCTAGCATAATCACAACCACAAACAACAAAGAGACCTAGGACATTCAGAGGATGTATGGCTTTCCTACATACAGTATATTGACAATAGTTTGACAGGGAGTTTCTGAGCAATTTCTAGAACAGAAGCGCTTGCCAAACGGGTTCCCTCCCACCACTATTTTGCAGAGTCACCGTCGGGGCGTGGCATTGCCCAGGATGATGGTGATTGATATAAGCAAAAACAAACAGGCCAAGTTTTCTTTTTTTTTTCCACTATCCAGTGAGTGAAAGTGCATTGAATCCAAACTTTCCCCCAGCGCAGACACAGCGTTCTGGCTATGCAAGACTAAGTTGAGAGTTACAAAGATGACTATGACAGCTGCTGCACTGAAATGTAGCCCGGTACCATTCATTTACATGAGGTGCAGCAAGACACAGGAACTCATCACCCCAGTTGTACCAGTGTGTCCTGTGCCAAGTGAGCAACATGGCCTTGGGGCAGATTTCTTCTCATGTAAGATTTCTCAGAGCTGTTCTTGAGGAAAGAATACATGATGAGCTGAGTTACTTTTCACTAAAGTAACATTTGAAGCCCAGTGATAATAGGGCAGGGTAAGGGCAGTCACCTCTTACCAGGTTATTTTTTAACTACAGAATTATTTCCTGTGTGTATCATATGTCAGAGTTATTGACCTTGATATAATGGCTGACATATAGGTCCATATGAGCGTTTCTTAAATTAGCGTCCCTAGCGGTGGCAGGAAATACGACCCATAGGAGCATTTTCCATCCTCATACCTAAATGTGACAGTCGTGGTTTTAAACACATCGTTAATGTGGTGAAACGGTTGCAGTTTGGGTAGGCTTGGGCACAAAAACTACTTGGGTATGTTTCGGCAACAAAACTACTTGGATTAAAAATAGTAAGCCTCATTCATCAAGTATTCTTACGAAGAAATTTCTTCTTAAAGCCCACTTACACAGTTTTTACGAAGATTCTGACATTCACTTATGTTTTCTTATCTGGGATTTGTTCTTTGGTACGAACAAAATCTACGTACACTCAGAAACACTCTTAAGAACATTTGAGTGCTGACATGTCTGTGCAAAATAAGAGGGTTTTTTTGG
>JAOVVB010148092.1:0-11891 GCA_028570985.1 Heterobranchus longifilis
CACACACACAGACACACACACACACACAAACGCAGACACACACACACACACACACATACACATACACACACACACATGAAAATAGGTCAAGTTTAACGAAGTAAAGGTATTGATAAGATTATTGTTATGCACTGAATATAATATGAAATATCCATAAAATATGACACTAAAGTTGGAGATAAATACTTTGTTTCTACTTCGACGCAGTGAGGCAGCGTCATGTGATCACGTAGTCCAACTAGTTTTTCCACAATATTTAAAAGGTTTTGTTTTAAGTGTTATGTTCTTAATTATGATAATTATGGTTTGTCGGCAAAACAAGGTGGAGAGGAATTAAGTTATCAAGCCAATTTCATTAAGTTACTGCAACTGAATTTAGTTTTAAATCATTAACGCACAAATTTGAGTTTAAATGACAAACAATATTAAGTTGATGAAATTACCAACATTATTATATCGATACAACTCATCAAAATAATGTTTGCAACTTAAAAGGTTGATCCAAATCAATAAATTATAATGTTTACCTTGAAACAATTCATCTAATTAAGTAATTAGGTAATATGTCCCCTGAATTACTGTTTAGACTGAAAGAGCAGAAATAGTCTCCTGAAGTTTCTAGTGGATGAAATTCAACTTGGTTGCTAAGAGTTGCATGTTGAGTCATTTGCATACTTAGCATAATGATCTGATTGGTAAAATAAAGAAGAAAATAAAAGATTGTCACAGACTTCCTAGAGTAAGTTTATTTTAATAGCAATGTAGTGCAAAGTGCATATAAAATAACTGTCACCCTTAATCATTAATAACAACACAATATATGTAAAAAGTATCAAAAAATCAGCTCAAGTTAAAGGTAAAAATATGTCAACTAGCAAAAAAAAAAAAGTATGCAAAAGGTTGCATGATTGCACCATGTTAATACATTTATTTCTGGACTAAGACTTTCTATATATTTCATATTGTTACTGCAGAAATGCACAGAATGTGCAACATGTGTTACAGTGTGTTCAGACCAGAATAAATTCATCTATTCGCTTAATTCACGTGTGTTTGGACGCTGGAATCTTCTGTTTTCAGAGCGAGTCGTCCCGACGCTCGCTGCGGAAGTTCAGATATTTCAACTCCTGTGATGAGCGAATTCACGTCATCGCGCCGCCCGACCAGAACTCGCCAGTAATCACGTCTTCACATTGACATTCGTGCGAATGAATTTATTGGTGCCTGGTGTGAAGAATGTGCTGCAGATATAAAGTATTTTGGATTGTTGGACTGTGAATGAGAAAAGAGTTCAGACTGACAGTTTGTTCCACAGAGACTTCTGTTTCTCTGACTGCTGAAGAGTTTTGACTTGATGCATGTTAGCAATAAAAAAAAACTTTAAAAAAAAAGTAAAAAAAGTTACTGCTGACCTTACGACCTTTAGGCCCCCATTATAACCACGAGCACATCAAATATATTCAGTCCTTCACTGCAGAATATGAAAATGAGAGTAATGATGCAAATATCATCATTCCCTCTAATATCGCGACTCATTGCAATATCAGTCAAAATGATCACAATTAGATATTTTCCTCATGTAGTGCAGCCGTAACGCCACTGAAATACACATCTGATTTAAAGTGGTCCGTGATGTTTAAAATGACATTTCCTTCTACAAACAAACAAGTCTCTGGCAATACTCTGCTTTTTGCTCTGTGCATAACTAATAATGTCTGCAGCTCAACTTTCAAAAGTCCTGATTTCATAAAAAGATTGTTGGTGTGTTCTCTTGAATCCACTTTATGAATACATTTTATTTTATTTCTCTTTCAAACATCTCTGACAGAACAATAACAACATGTCATGAGCTCATCAAACACACTAACTAAACACGCTTGTATCATTCAAACACATTAAAGGTTCAGACCGACCAGAGGAGGCAGCGACTAGGACATATGCCTCCAGGTATAAATGTCAGGGCTTTTATTGTGAAAGGTAAGAAGGAAGGAGTGGATCTGCTATGTGCTGCCTTTAGATTGAAAGGAGTAATAAAGTTTTATAATCCTCATCAGTAAACAACACAACGTGATTGGTTGATTACTTTATTTGCGGTGTGAAAACTAAATTATGTCACTTTTTCGCCATGTAATATTTGTGTTCTGTGTGTAAGTACTCATAAGAAAAACAACAGTTTTATATATTGATGTGCAAATTAATCACATGAAAAATATGTGCCTGGTCTGTAAAGTACTTTAAACAGACAGAAAACACTGTTACTGTTTGGAAACAGGAATTTTCACAGAGACCACAGAAGAAGAAATTAAGGAGGGGGGGCTCTGAACCTTAAAACACACGTGGTCGTGTTTAGAAGGTAACCCTAGTTCTACGAGAACTGGTGAAAACAGGCAAAAACTCGAGACCTTACCTTACCAATCTCACAAATCTAGAGTTACCTTCTAGCTAGTCTAGCTTACCATGTGAACCGTGGAAAATGCCTTACTTCCTGTCTGTAGGTGGGCTGCCTGGAGACAGGAAGTCAACAACAACCTCCGAGTTATCAACCTACAGTCTGAAAATAACAAGTTTGGAATATTTGGATTGTGTAATAAGGCAGGCCTGCTGTTCTTTCAGTGAATGGTTGTAAATAATATGTTTACATCATTTTACTGGAGGTGTTCCACTGAAACAGGTTCCCTCAGACGCTGTTCTGCAGAGGCACCGTCGGGGCGTGGCTCCGCCCAGGACGACTGTGATTGATTTAAAGAAAAACAAACAGGCCAGAGAGCTTTTTCACTATCCAGGAGTGAAAACACACTGAAACCAGACTTTCCCCCAGCAGCCCTGTGGAGAGAAGTCTGGCTACAAGAAACTAGATATCTCTAGACTAGATATCTGACTCCAGCTCTCTGTCTGCACTAATGTAAAATGAGTTGAAAATCCATCTTTTTCTGTTTATTGTTTGGAAAGTTGGCCATCGACAAAGCTTTCCCTGAACCAGAGAAACAGAAGTGTTGAACGTCATCTAAACACTTTTTCCTGCTTTCTGTTCTGCTTCCAGTGATCAGCACCTCAGTACAGCCCTTTTTATTATTATAGTGATTTCAATCTTCTCATCACATTCAAGTGAACTTCCCAAAACGTTGAATTATTCCTTTAAGAGTGCATACATTTGAAAATCACTGGCCTGTGTGGACACTGATTATCAGTGTCATGTTGAATCAGAAATATTAAGATACATGTTTTTATCATTTCAAACCTGCTGTGATTGGTCACATGGAGCGTGTTGTGCAACAAGGTTATTGGCTTCCTGCTAACAAACCAACACAGAAACAGATCACATAATACAGGTGCTGCCATTGACATATCTCTTTGTTTCTATAGTCAGATTACTGCACATGTATGAGATGGTGACTTGATTAAAGGTGCTCTGTGTAAGTATCAGAAAATCCTTGTTTTTAATGACACGTGGCCGTTAAGTGAACTGCAGTCTGCATCATTTTGCATCGACCACAACACAACAGTGATGTACAGACTGAACGTGATGACCGTCACCATGTTGATACGATGCTGGAAAATAAATTACAATCATATTTAGAATGATGCCAGTTTACCGTCTGCAAATCAGCCAACACCACGAAACAACAAACAGCAGTCAACTAACATATCCACTCAGATAGTATTCTGCTAGTGCTAACGTTAGCTAGCAAGCTAAAGGTTAGCCAGCTAGCTTTAAGTTAGCTAACGTTACACTGCATGGATCTGGCATTACGTCATAACATTAGATGATAAAAGTAATTTACAAACAGAAAGTCAGACAATTTACTGACTAGATCAGCCCTGTGAGTCTGGATGAGTTAGCTGAAATAATCACTCAGGACATTATTATGCTACATTAGCTAACTAGCAATTCGTCCCCGTTAGCAAGCAAGCTAACTTTATTAGCACACATTAGCCAGCTAAAACCACAATATCACATTATATTTCACATGTCAGGGTTTACTCTGGGATTTTTATTATCACCAGGGGGACACAACACCACACATGTTGTACCTCCGCTACACACGCTCAGCCTGCAGATGGAGCCTCGGCTACCAGCTTCAGCATCTCAATGCCGGCCAGCTCAGACTCCAAAGCTGCCTGAGTCTGTACCTCGACTCCCCACCAGACCAACAAACTAGCTGCTGCCGCCACACAGGTTACACATGAGCCCAGCCAGCACAAACCCCAGCACCGGGGTCACAGCAGGCCGGTGGCCACAACACAGAGTCTGCTGGCCAGCAGAGAGTTGGATCAGTCGAGCCGTCAGCCTCGGTCCGTCTTCTAGCCACCGCTGCAAAATGTATCTGCCATAAACACAGCATGTGTGTTACTTCGGTAAGACATATGCTAAAATTGGAAACACAGCATGTGTGGACTCCGTGTTGTGTGCCCGTAGTTTGTTGACATTAGCGGTCCCCATAAGCTAGTGTTCCTCGCTGAGCCTTTCTGCTGTGGGCGCGCTCTGTAACGCTGTGAGGGCTTGTGAGCGTGTGTTGATTTTTGCGGAAAATTGGACCCAAATCCTTCACATGCCCACGGGCTGTTATAGGCTGTTATAGGCTGCTGTTATAGGCAGCAGAGAAAGTTGGGGATGATCTCATTTTTAGGTTAAATTACAATCCTTTCATACAAGGATAATAAAAAAAAAAAATTAATACATGTAAAAAGTTACACATAGGACCTTTAAAGTGTTAAATTCACCATGTAAAATGGTCACAGTACATTTAAAAAAAACAAATAGCACATGACATACACAACAGTTAAAAAATACATGTCACAGAGATAAAACATAAAGTAAAAACATAAAATAGCACTTAACCGTAAGCCTTCTCAAAGAGAAGAGTTTTAAGCCTGCTCTTAAAAATGTCCATCGTATCTGCCTCCCAAACCAAAACTGGGAGCCGATTCCACAACAGAGGAGCTTAGCAAAAGATGCATTGAATATACTATATTATAAATGTTTCTTTCCGCTTTGCAGCTGCGAGTTGTGGGCAGCATGGAGCGCTGGATCTGCTCCAGACTCTACAGCACGGTGGTCCAGTGTGAGCAGGCCTTCCAGGCCTATGAGCTGCATACTGTCACATCCGCCCTGTACTCCTTCTGGGTCCACAGCCTCTGTGATGTCTACATGGTGAGGAGCATTGTGGGTGTACTGTGATGTAGCGCTGGGTATTGGCTGCAACCTCACGATACGATACATATCACAATATGATACATATCACAATATGATACATATCACAATACACGTTCATTTTGAATAATGACTACACATAATTTACAACAACTGTTCTTTATTATTCTGAGTTATGGCAATTGCACAACTTAAAATACTTAAAATTCAGACCCATCGATACATGTATCAGAAAGGAGTACGTCACGATACATTGCCATATCGATTTTTTGAGCACATCCCTACTGTGTTGTTGGGTCCTTGAATTTGAGGGAATTGGGCCTGGAAAGTCTTTGAAAAGTACTTGGATTTGTTTTTTTGGGGAAAAAACACAACATATACAAAACACACGATGCAGAACACAATATATCCAAATCAAAATACCAAAACAAAAAAATGCAAGCAAAACAAAACCCAAACACCATCCCTCCCAGACACACACACACACACACACACACACACACACACACACACAGGGAAACAGATGGCGGTTAAAAGGATAGGAATAAAACTAAAAGATTTTAAGGGATTCAGCAGTTACGGCCCATATTGACGTTTTCTTGTCAGGCGCCGCCTTCTAGTGTTTGTAAATATTATTGCGCCAGAAAGCAGGAAGTCATGTAACGGCGTATTTAGAAGGAGAAAGACGTTTTCGGGTGGGCAGGAGGTGTGGTGGATGGGTGAGACAAACACAGGACTTTCACCCAGAAGAACGGTGTTCATGTCCCGATTGAAAATAAAATTAAACAGCGAGTTATTTTGAACTTAACGTAACAACCGAAAGTACGTCACGTTCTGCGTCATAGGACATTCCGTGTCACGTGGATGCACGGAAGTGATTTAATGTATGAAATATACTAACCCAAACATGACCCTTTTTTCTAACCATTTACGTATGAGGCGAAAAACGCTCATATGGGTTGTATTTACTCCCACCGCTAGGGGCGCTATTTTAGTAAACGCTATGTGGGTCGTATCAGAGAGTAGGAACAAACGATACATATGGTCATATGGTTTGGAGGAATTGTTGGTATTTTCAGTAATCTACTTACTGCTCAGGCTGATTTATTCAGTCACAGGTTATCAAAGATTGTCAACAGATCTAATATAAATAAAAGCAGTGTAGGAGTTACCCTGATGTGGAAATGTAACCTGTGTTTAAGCCTCTGCTGACCTGCTGACCTAAAGGTCTATTTCAGGGTGACAGTGGTCCAGTTTGATACACGGTGGACCTGCAAGTGTAGTTATCTGCTGCCGTTCTGCCAGTCTCTCCACCAGAGAAACTCACACAGAACTCTCTGCTCCGCTATCAGAGGCGGATCTGTTTTTGCCGGAGCAGCTGGAGTCTCTGAAGTGTGCAGTTTACTTGTAGATGTATATTAATATCTGTATTTACATTGTGGATGGTGACGTTTTGGATTGACGGTGGCTCTGAGTCGAGGAGGGCTGCAGCACCTCTGCTGGTGGGGGACTGGAACTGCAAGGCAAAAAAGTTGCAAATCAATAAAAAAACGTGTGGGTTTTTTTCGTAAACAGTCTATAAAACATGGTTGTTCATTACCCAACTATGGATCTATAATATTCTCTGAACTATATACTATTATATTATGTTATAAAAATAACAGGAGACCGGTGTTCATGTCCCGTTTGAAACCAAAAGTCAGCATTGTTATTTTAAGTTAATCTGTAAATTAACTTCTGTACGTAGTGGCGTGACGTAGTGGCGTGACGTAGTGGCGTGACGTAGTGGCGTGACGTAGTGGCCTGACGTAGTGGCCTGACGTAGTGGCGTGACGTAGTGGCGTGACGTAGTGGCGTGACGTAGTTGCATTACATTGTATATATTTTTTTATATATCCGTAGTTGGCGTTCAGGTTTGCTGTCTGTTGTAGTGTAAAACGTTCTAAAACTGGTGTAAATAATTTTTAATAGAAAAACTATGAATGGTGCGCAGCATTTAATACTAATATAGACTTTTCTCTGAGCACCTCGACTCTGACTGACTGAGTCGTCAAACGACTCCTTTTGACAGATGCGAAAAAACGTAGAAAATCAAACTTGTTCCAAAAACTTTAACGAAGGACGAAAGTTTCGGTGTGTAAACACGGTTGACACAACGTGAGGTCATATTTATTTTTAAACATGATGAAAAATCCAGACTCAATGTGCAAAGGCATTTCGTGTGCAATGACTTTGTCAGTTTCTTTTCTGTGTGTGTGTTTCCTGTAGGAGTATGTGAAGCCCGTGCTGCTCCAGCAGGAGGACGGGGACACAGAGGACAGTGTCCGAGCGAGGCAGGTGGCCAGCAGTGTCCTCTATCACTGTGTGTCCGTGTCTCTGGCCCTGCTCTCGCCCTTCATGCCCTTCATCACTGAGGAGCTGTGGCAGAGACTCCAGCCCTTCAGAGCCGCGGCTGCTGCCCGCAGCACTCTGTGTTTACAGCCGTACCCCTGCTCCTCTCAGCTGGTAGGACGACACCAGGACAAGATCTACACCAGAGTTCAACCACGGTCACAAAGAGTCACTGATGACAAAAGAAGAAGCTCTCGTGCAGGGGTCCTCAATTCAAATTCTGGAACATCCTAATGTCTAACTTGCGTTATGTTTTAGTGCCGCATATATTTAAGTTGCCTAGTAGCAGTGGTGGAAAGTAACTAAGTACATTTACTCAAGTACTCTACTTAAGTACAATTTTGAGGTATTTGTACTTGAGTATTTACATTTTCTGCTACTTTATACTTTTACTCCACTACATTTCAGAGGCAAATATTGTACTTTTTTACTCCACTACATTTATTTGATAACTTTATTTACTTTGCAAATTAGATTAATAATATGCAATATAATCAACTAATAAATTATGATTCATTATTATAGATTAAGATAAAAACAACATAGCAGATAAAGTATATAAATTAGTTAAAATTAGCTTCACCAGTAAAGTGATGCACACTTGAATTAATCAATAATTATAATACAATAATATAATATACATTATTCGGAAATGGGCCATTCTACATAATGAGTACTTTTACTTTTGGTACTTTAAGTATATTTTGGTACAAACACTTTTGTACTTGTACTTAAGTAAAAATTTGAATGCATTACTTTAACTTGTAATAGAGTATTTGGGTCTGGGTCCAGAGAGGACAGTGTCTGGGTCAGGACCCGGAGCGCGGTCCACCTGTTAGTGACCTCTGCTCTAGTGGAATCTAGCCATGCAGATGGTTTTGGTATTATTTGTTCAGGTTTTCAGATATTTGCTTACTTTGCGCGGCAGCCGGATTCTGTCGATATCACACAATCAGCGTCCTGTGAGGAGCTGGCAGCTCTGGCTGTGGTTTACATGTGTGTGATGACACAGAGAGGCAACTGTCCGTTTTTAACTATGGATGGAAAATCCTTTTCATATCTCCTTCTGCCACGAAGTAAAGAATATATTTCAAATTAATGTGAAATATATGCAGTGACACAACATTAGCAGCAAAAACCTTTATTAAAAATGTAAAAAGAAATGGCTGAAATATTGGACAATTCTACACAAAGTTGACCCCGGGCCAGAAAGGGCGGCCATCTTGATTTTTGCGTGGATAATAGGTTTTATCAAAACAACAATCCCCAGGGAGTATTTGTGCCAACACACACGATACTATACTAACAGGTTAATGCATGCTGTCGTGTCGTCACTGGCTTTGGTGTATTTATTGTTGTACAACCTGTAAAGCAGAGCAGTATTTCATTTCTAACCCAGGTATAATACCTGGGTTAGAAATGAAATACTGCTCTGCTTTACAGGCAGAACACAGTGAACCTGAATTATGTTTTCTCTTGTATTCTGTTATTTTTGGATGGATTTTCAACTTTCCATGTGTTTTTAGCTGATGTGTTATTTTGTGTGACCTGTCCATCCTGCAGGCTCACTGGGATTTCCCTGAAGAGGAAAGAGATTTCCTGCTGGTGCAGGAGGTGATCCGCGTGGCCCGCTCGCTACGAGCCCAGTGTGGCATGACCAAAGAAAAACCAGACAGTCAGTCATTTAACACTTCTACAATAACACTTCACTGATGAATCAAAGACTGCTAGATATACATCCAGTTATACTGATCAGCCTTATTTATGAATTCATAAATGCATGGGTTACTTAAACCTGGATTTTTGTGCCTATAAGTGATTAATGGGAACAAAATGTTTTAAATCGGTCCAGTATTGAGTGAGAGCGCTTATGATGTGATACTAAAAGTGTTTGTTTTTGCCACTGGGCTCAGATTGTTGTTAGAAGTGTCTGACAACTTTATGGAAAGATGAAGAAGTTGCTGTTATCCTTCCATGTGTTGCTGTCAGGACAACACAGTAACGCAAACTGGTTGCATCCGAAATTCCATACTAACATACTGTTTAGGTCAGTATATCTTTTGGTCATTCGATTTTACTTTCAGAAATGGGTATTAAAAAACAAAACAAAATGAAAACTGAAATGAAAAAAGGCCAGTTTTTCATATTCTGAGATGTGGTCGGAAGGCAAGAGCACAGTTATAGTTTTTGCCACATCTAACTCCAAATGTGCGTCGGGAAGTCCCATCAAGCTTCAGCCATTTTCAGCGCAAAATCTCCTCATATTTCTTGCAGAAATTCCTCTTGCGTACCCAAGTTCGTGTGATACGCACGCAGAGATTTCTGCAGATGGCAGGCTTTGTTCTGTCTGAAAACAAAAACAGAGTAGAGTTCCAAAGACATTTTAGCCCAGGCTAAAGCAACACTGACACCACATCTGGTCATTTTATTTTTTGTTATACAAAATAGAAAAAGCAAACCTTTTAAAAAAAAAAAAAAGAAAAAAAAAGAAATTGCTCTTCCCTTTTAATGAAAATCTGATAACCACTTTTTTTTTTTTTTTACTGGACATGTTGATTATTTTATGTAGTTTGTTTTTATTATTTACAGATGATAAAAAATACCAGGAAATAGAGCAGAAATTTAAGATGCTCTCCACAATGGAGCGATAGAAGAGACTAAGTAGCCCGCTCAGATCTTTTCAATGGAACGGTACACATAAAAATGGCCGCCGCTCTGACCATTCTGCTCCATTGATTTCAATAGGGATGGCCTTTCTATCCAATTTAATTTCTATGGGTATAACGTTAGGATTTCTCTCGTCTTTGTCTGGCAGTAGTCATCTCTGTGAAAAAATGCTCACAGCAGACCTGATGGTCTGAAGGTGCAGTGTATGGACCGGAGTGTTAGCATCCATTTGTAGCACAACTAGCCACAACTCCAGTCTGTCCAACAAAGACAACATTAATCTGAAAGCTGCACAAAGTGCTGCGTGACATTTTGTTGACACAATTTGGAAATGTGCAATTGAAAATGCTTTAGATAACACTAAGCTACACTTTGTGTGCTACAACACAACAAACGCTCCCCGGCACTCCTCTCTCCAACTCTCACTAACGTCCACCTTTGTCTTCCGGCAACAAGTCACCTCTCATGAGATTTCAGAATGAGACTTCTCCATCTTTCCATAAAGTTGTCAGACATTTCGAATAACAATCTGAGCCTGTCAGTGGCAAAAACAAACACTTTCAGTGGACATACTTTGACGGTGAGATATTGCCCCGTGTGATTACATTTGGCATGTTCCCACCAAGCAGTCCGGTTCACTTG
The DNA here is from genome assembly GCA_028570985.1 of Heterobranchus longifilis. Lineage (NCBI taxonomy): Eukaryota > Metazoa > Chordata > Actinopteri > Siluriformes > Clariidae > Heterobranchus > Heterobranchus longifilis. Next base: position 10,853 of record JAOVVB010148092.1, read on the forward strand.
AGGTCGTTTCACACTAGAACAGTTACTTTTGCATTTCCATTGTCAGAAGATGTGGATGGTACCAAATAAAACCACTCTTTTCCATCCCGTTTTTTCGTCACCCCTCTGTTGAGGTACTGAGCACACTGATCCAGTACTAAAAGGCAGAGTTAGAAACACTGCAGTCTGTTGATTGGTAACTCCGCCTACATTTTAACCTCCATTCAAGAGTACTGTCTGCAGTGGAAACACAAAACAGATCTAGGGTTTAGGTACCTGTATGTATGGGTTTATATGGGTTACCAAAAGTAATATACAGAAAGTGTTTGGTGGAAATGCAGTTATTGTTTCGTGGCTGCAGCACGCTCACTCGGTAGTGGACCAATTTCAAAAACTGTTGTTCCCATGAGTCTCAAAAACATGTGAAAATAGGGTCCAGGTTGAAAAATACAGAAATTCCCCTTTGAACATGAGGTGATGCTGCTTGTATGTTGTGTGTTTCAGTGTGGGCAGTGTGTTCATCCAGCCAGGCCCAGGTCCTCCGTCACTTTGGCTCAGCTGTTTGGACTTTAAGCCGGATCTCCAGCCTCCATATCTACTGTCCTCAAACAGCAGACACTCCACTCCACTGCAGTCCTCCACCTAAAGGCAGCCTCGTCGGTGTGGTGGACCACACCTGCCAGCTACACCTTCACATTCAGGTAGGGCTCATATGGACCTTCACAGCTGCCAAGATTACCAGATTTGCCCAGATGAATACCCCCGCACCCCCACCACCACCACCACAAATGGAAAACTCTTCAGATCTACATCATAGACTGTTAGAAATAATGGACGTAGTCCCCCATGACATCACCCAGCCACTCACCATTAGGGATGGGTATTCATTTTATCGATACTACTACTCTTATCGATACTCCTTATCGGTATTTTTTCATTCTAACTGCTTTTTAAAAAATATAGGCTATTATTTAAAAGAAAAGAATTAATTCAGAACAGGATTTTAATTTATTTATATTTTAAATAACTAGGTCTAAATGTTGTTTCTAGAGAAGTAACA
>JAOVVB010148108.1:0-11891 GCA_028570985.1 Heterobranchus longifilis
AAGTATAAATAATATTACAGTAGGAATATGTAAACAGTATGTTCTGTATGAGAGCTGCATAATTTAGAGAATATATAGTGTGTCCTTGCATATCTCCAGAATTGGTCTTCTGATCCACTTCACACTTGGTGGGTGTGTTGCTGTGGACCCAAGGGTGCGCCCTATCGAATTTGGTGCATGTTGGACATTCATTATTAATAAAATTGGAATAAACAGCAAACACCACTCTGTGGAGCAGCGGGGGCGGGGCTTCTGTCAGCTGTCAGCTGCTGAGTCAGAGACTGCAGCAGGTTACAGCTCGCTGAATTGTTAAACATTAGTATTTTTAAAAGTATTCTTCATGTCACAGACACCACTGACAGTACTGGACTGTCTGTGATCATGTGTCCGTGTTTTTGTTTTGGTGCTCTTTGCACAGATAACGTCTGAAACAGTAGAAAAAACAAATTCCATTTCCTAAAAGTTCTTCACAATAAAAGTCCCCCGTTATTTTGATTTTTAAAAGCTTTTATTGTGAAGCAGCAGAATCAGGAATCTATGGGTTTTCATCGGCGGTAACTTCACAGACCTAACTCCTGAAGCTGAAGGCGAAGTGACGACCATGAAACAGTAAAATGAAGAAATATCCCAAAGAACAAACATGGACGCAGAACAGAAACTAAATTTTAAATCACAGAGATTCAGTTAGAAGCTACTAAAGTATGTCTAGTATGGTCAAAAAACAAATTTGGTAAAGAAATATTTGATTGACGTGAGTTGTATTCAATCGTCGTTATGGATACGGGAGGACCTGACATCACTGCCACTGGTTCTGGTCTTCCATAATCCTATAGTGTTTAAATACGCTGGATTTTAGGTTCGTTTTTTTGTGACTCACATTTCCTGGCAGTATTTGATCAGTTTATTATGGTGGTGTTACGATACCAGAGGTGCATTTCACAATTAGTGTATTTGGTTGTCTGCTCTTTATGAGTTGCGTTTTTTATTTATCTAACATTTTATCTTTGGTTATTTGATGCCGATATGAAGCTTTGTTTGGTGTGTTTTTCATTACGTATGTAATGGTTTTATGGTTTTACATGGGTTTCTGGCAAGGTTATGATTTGGGCTGGTTTTCTTTTGAATTGGGCGGGTTTTCAGTTGTGACTGGGCTGGAAACCTATTTTGGACAGAGAGCGGAGGTCTAATTATCATTAGTCATTTGCTTAAACTTCACAGAAAATAAAGAAATGCATTGAATTACAATTTCTCATCAACTTTATAAGGTGATAACCTTAACCTGCTTACCTCAGTAGTCAGTGTTACCGATGTACAAGGTGTTTGAGCATACACTGATTACATTACTTGCCCACCGCCCTCACCAACGTTTTACTTTTTCTTTTATAGAAATAAACCCATTTAGTAGGTCATTTTTACGTATGAGCGCCCACGTAAAAAAAAGTGTTTGCTCTGTACTGCAACAGCAGCAGAGTGAAGTCGCAGGAGAAAGGGAGGTGGGCAGCATGTCAGGGTGCCTCCGGCTCCTGTCTGAACCCTGCAGCTGCCAAAATGTGCCGTGCAGCAAAATCTCGACCGAAGAGCCGGAGAGGCTGCAGACACAGCCGTGGTGCGTTTGTGGTGTAATCGGTTTTATTATCGGAGTTTATTAACTGGCGGGAAAATAAGCAAATATTGTGTCAGTTAACAGCTTTTCTGGCGGCTCCCAAGTGACCAAAATAAATAAATAAATAATGCAGGTTTAAGCTTTTTACGTTCTACCCGTAGTGCTCTTCTGTTTTATGCTCAGTGCTCAGGTGTTAATATGTATATTTGTGCTATTAGAGCATAATATAGAATTTCATAAAAGCAATCATAAGTGATTTTTATGTTGTTTATTTGATTTGTTTTGCCAGAGGAGATCATTTTTACACTGCTGGGTGTTTTTGTGGGCTTTCATTCCAAACTGTATTGATGCATTAATGCCATTAAATGTAATTGTGTTTAAAGAGGGTTGATGAGCTGTGAGTGTAGTGCAGAGCAGAGCTGCAACTAACGACTGTTTTCATTATCGATTAATCTGCCGATTATTTCCTCGATTAATTGATTAGTCATGTGGTCTTTAAAATGTCAGAAAGTAGTGAAAAATGTCCATCCCAGTTCTCAAAGTCCAAGGAGAATCCAAAGATATTCAGTTTAATATGATATAAAACAGAGAAAAGCAGGAATTTTCCATATTTGAGAGGCTGGAAACAGAATTTTCTACCATTTTTGCATGAAAAATTACTTTAACGATTAATCGATTTTCAAAATAGTTGCAGATTATTTTTCTGTCGATCGACTAATCAGTTAGTCAACTAATCGTTGCAGCTCTAGTCCGTGAGGACCTCAATGCAGATGGGCCGCAGCCTGTACTCATAGCAAACTCTGCTGTTCCACATTCTGGTCCTGTATGCAGAGAGCTCTGTACGGACTCATAGAACCGGAGTTACATCCAGGTAACTTCTATGTATGCACCTCAAGCTGGTTTGCCAAGAAGACGATCGTAACAAAATGGATGCTTGTTTTGAAGAGAGGGTGTGTGAGATCCGCTGTAAAATTTGTCTTGAAAGGGAATATAAAGACCACCAACCTCCACCAACTGGAGTGTGGATCGGCGCGGACCCTGATAAGATATGAATAGAAGAACCGTGTGTATGTCTGTGTGACCGATACAAATCCACACCCGTACAATCCAACAAGTTATCCGGCACTTCAGCCTCGTTTCACAACTTTCCTGTCTGCACGTAAGCGGTACGCTAAGCAGCAACTCCACCTCTTCGTCCGACCACACGAGTCACGTAACCGTGTACCAGAAATATGTTAAATAAATAGGTATCCGGTATCAAATATGTGTAAATAAAGAAATAATTAGGGAAAGCTCACTATGCATGCTCAGAATCTTCTTCTCTGGTATTTAACGTATCGTTGATGTAGCTTTTATCGCTAGTGATGGTGAGATGAAGCTTCTTGAAGATTTCCAGCAAATTGGTTCACAAAAGGGTTCATTACTGGAGGCTCCATGTGCTCACAAAACCACCTGCTGGTCAGAGAGTGTATAACAGGCAGATGATGGTCAACAATGAAAAACAAAATGTTCATGTTATCCATTTATATCAATACTGTAAGTGTCTTCTGAGTAATGCATCAAATGTGTTAATCAAGCCTTTGATTAATAATTGTATGATAATAGGCTATAATAATGGCAGGAGGGGCAGTATTAGTGTTGTAAAACAGGAAAGTGGCAGAATTTTAAGCAGGCAGAGGGCAGGAACATTGCTTGTGTAACTTATGAAAATTATGTAGAGGGGAGACTTTATTCGATTTTATTCAGAAACATTGCCAAAACTCACCTAACACAATCAAAAAACAAACATTTTGAGAGGGATCCCATATGTCGCACAAGATCTGAACCACTTTCTAAACCAGTCACGTGGTACGGATGGGCAGCGAGGCTTCGTTTGTCATCAACGACGTCATCGGCGCCAAACGACACAAGCCTCAATATTTCTCGACACACGCTCCGAAGCCTCGGCACATCACGTAACCTCACTGTTTATCGCCACCTACTGGCCCGGCGAGCGTTTGGAGTCGTTTTTGCGTTCTAATGTGGATGGAGATATTTTGTAAAATGAAGGTCGTGTGGACAGATTTTCTTTTTAAGTGGAGGAGAAAAATATCTGTTTTCATAAATATCCAATTGAGCCTGAGGCTAAGTGCAGTGTGAAAAGAGGGAGTGTGAGGAAGTGTGTTGTTTTGTTGAAGTGTTTGTTGTCGTAGCCTCTTTGATCACATATCCAATCTTTTTAGGTGGTGTGGTGGTGTTTGCTGTGAACTCATTGCTCTATCTGAACCAGAGCGTTCCACCATATGGAGTTTCTCTCAACACTCAGACAACTGGGACCACAGCATTCCCTCTGCGTAAGCATTACCATCGGAAACACACACCTATACTTGTATCTTTGATATCTGGCCTCGTTACTTTACATATCATTTGGTATTTTGTCATGCTCATCGCTGGATAACGTGTTTTGGTTTCCCAGGTGTACAGGATGAAGTGAAGATCGCACTAGACTGTTCGCAGTCTGACTTTATTGCCCATGACAAGATGGTGATCTCTTTGAAAGGAGGAGAAATGTGAGTCAATGTAATCACCACCAGAATGCTCATGAACAATGGTGGCAGTTTAGGATTCTTCACTGACTGTTGTCGTCTTGCAGTTACGTGTTGACGCTGATAACTGACGGCATGAGAAGTGTCCGGGCTTTCCACTTCGACAAAGCTGCTGCCAGCGTCCTGACCACCTGCGTAAGTTCTGCCTGCAGCTGTGAACAACAGTGCTCTGATGTATGGAAGCCCATTTTTCACCAGTAAAAAAAGAAAAGAGAGAAAAAAAAGATCCTGTGACTCATTATAATGGAAAAAACTTTCTTGAAATAATGACGTAGTATAATGATTTAGTATTGCAAAATAATGACAAACTTTTTCAAAATAATAACTTAGTATCTCAAAATAATGACAGTATCTCAACATAATAACTTAGTATTGCAACATAATGACTTAGTATCTCAAAATAATAACTTAGTATTGCAACATAATGAGAAACTTTATCAAAATAATGACATAGTATCTCAAAATAATGACAAACTTTTTCAAAACAATAGCTTAGTATCTCAAAATAATAACTTAGTATTGCAGAATAATGGCATAGTATTGCAAAATAATGAGAAACCCAAAAACAATGACTTAGTATCTTGAAATAATGACAAACTTTCTCAAAATAATGATTTATCTCAAAATAATGACTCAATACCTCAAAATAATTAGAAACCTTCTCAAAATAATGATTTAGTATCTTAAAATAATGCCCTAGTATCTTAACATACAGAGAAACTGTAATAATACACTATAATAACAAAAATAATGACTTAAATAATGAATGTCAAAATAATGGGAAACACGATATTTTGACTTAGGCCTATGCAAATTTCGAGAAAGTTTCTCATTATATCGAGATAGTAAGACATTATTTCAAGGAAGTTTCTCCTCATAATGACTTGCAGGATCTTATTGTTTTCATCTCATTGATGAGTGAGACAGGAAGTCTGTATCTGAAACAAACAACAAATACCCTTTCTATTGTGTTTCTGTGGACAAACACAAAACAATAGCTCAACAAAGAGCTGGAGGGATCAGGGTTTGACTGACAGGGTTTTGAAAACTAATACCTCTACTTTAAGATTAAAGCTGCCAAATGCTACAGAAATGACCTTTTTTACACCAGAACTATATTAGCAGTGAGATGAAACCTCTGGGGAAAAAACTTCAGACTTTATCCAGTAAATACTGAATATCTACTAAGTCTGTCAGTTTTTAGGGGATTTAGAATAGAAACTGATGCCTCACACTCGGTCCTCCTCCAGATGGTGACCATGGAGCCTGGCTACCTTTTCCTGGGTTCTCGCCTCGGAAACTCCCTGCTCCTCAAGTACACCGAGAAACTTCAGGAGACGCTGCCAGAGGAGGGCAAAGAAAACCAGGACAAAGAAAAAGAGAAAGAGAAGGATAAAGATAAACAGGTACGTTTTAGGACATTTTCCCACTGGTTGATAAACTTGTGACAACACCGGTGTTACCAATGACACCGCAAACGCACCACAGATGGCCGTGCCTTCGCTCGAGCTTTTGCTGCGTGGCCCATTTTGACAGCCGCCATGTACAGACAGGAGGCAGAAGTGCCCCTTGGCGCTGCCCGCTTCCCTTCAGCGCCCATTTTAACCGTAGACAGTAGAGATGCACCGATTTGAATTTTCTTGGCCGATTCCGATTGCCAATTTTTTTAACAGTCTGACCTGTGGATTCCGATTTATGCCGATTTTCTTTTGAATTATAATTTAAAATCGTTGTGTTTTTCTACATTATCATAAGTTAAAATCATTCAACATGGCATTTAACATGAATAAAACATCATACAAATGGGCGATCAATCTAGTTTAGCAAAGTTTCCAGAAATTAACCAGAAAGTGTTTCAGTCAGTTTCAATCTAGAACCTCACCACTAGATGTTGCTAAAACTACACACTGTACCTTTAAATGACAAAAAAATAAGCCAGGCTTATTTCGGACTCATCTTCAGTTGATTATGGTTGCATAAAGCAAATTCAACTAGTTTCCCAGCAAGTTGCCATAGTTACTGAGATTGAACGATGTTGGATTTGCTTTATGGAACAGAATCAACTGAAAATGAGTCAGACTCACTGAAATACGCCTGGTTTATTTGGAAAACGTGCTTTATGGAACAGTCCCGGGGTCAGTCTTTCTAAGTAAATGTGTGTCAGCACTCACTGCACTTCTTTTATTTGACAGCTTGTGTTGAACGTAGCCTATAATAAACTCAGTCGTCTAATGCTAATGAATTCCAGGAAGAACCACCGAGCAAAAAGAAGCGAGTAGAATCTTCCACCAACTGGACGGGTATGTTCAAATTTCACTTTTGATATGTGCCAGAAATGTGTGTAATCTCCCAATCTGTGTTTCACTTTCTACTTGCTTGTTTTGTCAGATGAGGTGGATGAGATAGAAGTGTACGGAAGTGAGGCTCAGTCAGGCACTCAGCTGGCCACCTACTCCTTTGAGGTGAAACTCAAAGCTTCATTTCTTTCGATGTAAACGCAGGTCTTTGTGGAAGATGACTGATTTTCTGTGTCTTCATACAGGTGTGTGACAGCATACTCAACATCGGACCCTGTGCAAATGCCTCCATGGGGGAACCTGCCTTCTTGTCTGAGGAGGTACACACATTTAAACACTTTATAGTAGGGCTGTATACCCGACTCAGAATTTTGTCAGTCGAATCAGATCTGGCTGTTCAGTGTGAAGACTCGACTATTCGTTCTGTGCTGTACATAATACAGTAAACAAGCCAAGTTAGCCCTCCGAGCTAATGCGTGCTAACTGAGCTCACAACGTGCAACAACATTTTTTGCCGACACAAGGTATCAAAGATAAGCCAGAGACTACATCGTATTAAGTTGCTGTGGGCTGTAAATTCACAGACTCATGTTGGTCCACAGCTGACTGTAGCTCCGCCCCCTCCTCAGCGTGTTGCGAGTTGTGACTGGACTCATGTCAGCATAGAAAAAGGCGTTTTTAAAAGTCTCATGTGTTCTGCTCTCAGTACTTTTGTAGCATCTAACTGAATCCCTGTGGATTGAAGTCTTCAGAGAGCTGCTCTTTTTACTGTTTAAGTTGTTGTGACGAAGGAAGAGCCAACATTTCCTGATTGTGTTACTACACAATAAAAGCCGTTAAATAACAAAATAACAGGGCGCTTTTATTGTGAAGAATTTAGAGGAAATGAAATGTGTTTTCTACCACTCCTTTGTTTTCTGCACAGACACATCACGGACAGTACAGTACTCTAAGTGGTTTCTCTGACATGAAGAATACTTTTTAAAATACTAATGTTTAAAAATACAAACGCGGCTGAAATACACAGCCGTAGTGGCCTCCGACTGATGATTTGAATCTCTGAGTTTCAGGGGGCAGCCGTAGGATATCTGTGGTCATGTGTGAGCCATACAGGACACATCACAGAATGAATGATTGTTAGTCTCTCCTCTGATCTTCTCCATCCTTCTTCACTTCCAGGTGGTTCTTGTCTGTTCTCAAGTCAGCCATGGTGAAGGGTTGTCGCGAGCCTCCGTACCCCTCTGTGCTGACTGATGCCACCATGGAGAAACTGGCTCTCACTAAGTTTGTTGCCCAGGAGTCTCACTGTGAGGTACAGAGGCATTCAACTCCACATACAACAGGGGTGTCCAAACCTTTTTGAATGGGGATTAGATAATGTGAAAATACATGGGGCTGACTTCTCGCATCATATGGGTTATAAAAAATTTTAAAAAAAGATCACATATAAAACACAAATGTTTTCTACCATCTTCAGTCTTTAAAGAGCCACTCCTGTGAAAATCAATCACCGTATTTGTGGTGGGAATGAGGATTTACTTTGTTTTTTTTTTCTGTTTTCATAATCCGTTTATTATTGATTAATGTTTGAACGTACTGAGAGAGGGAGCACTCAAGTGGATGAGGGAGAGAGAGCGTGCGAGCATGGACTGAAGTGCAGACGTGATACAAAAACATGTTTTGATCGTGAAGCTGAATGTAACTGTACAATTCTCTGGTTTATCAGTGAAGTGTATGGACTACTCTGTAGACTGGATTCTCTCCTGACAAACAGTGACGGGTCCAACACGGGTTGAATGTGCAGGTCCGTCTGGTATCCTCTCTGCGCTGCATTTTTATAAACTATGATGATCTGGATGTGGATCACATCTCTTGTCCAGGCGTCGTCTCGCTCCCTCTTCCTCTTCGTGCAGTTCTCATTCTCATAGAACTGAAATGACATTCAGGCCACATCCACATTACTACGTTTTTGTTTGAAAACGCATAACTTTTGCTACGTTTAGGCCTGGCACCTACACTACGCCAGCGTTTTCGAGCCCCGAACACGGAGACATTTGAAGACGCTGCTGACCCTGTTTTTGTTCAAAAACTCCGGGGTTGCGTTGTCGTGTATTCGGATGATATCTGGAGACGTTTGGAAACAATGACGCACACATCCACGTTCACTTACTGATTGGGTCTTAGCAGTCATGACGTGTCCTTCCCTGATTGGTCACGCCCCTAACATGTGACAAACAACAACAGTCTTGACTAGCAGCAGAGACGGTGGATAAACTATCTTTGCTACCAGTAATTCAACATGGAGAATAAATTACAGGTGTTGCTGACTTTGTTGTCTCTGCTAGCAGCTGTTGTGCAGTTAAATGCGCAGGAGGCGAGCTGTTACTCGAGCGCTTTGTGACAATTCCCGTGTCCAGCTAAGTTATCAGCTCGCAAACACATCACCCTATCAGAATAAAAGGATTGAGTTAAAAAAAGAAGGGATTCTGTGCAAAGAAACGCTTGAGGGCTTTTAATCTGAAACCAAAACAGGAAGTGTTGTATTCTACAGATACAGACGTTAAACCTGCAGTGAAAGGTGTCATTTTGCTGATATTATGTCAGTATGACTGTTTAAAGGGCATAGGCGAGACTCCTGAAGTAGATGACACGCAGCTGACACGCATGCCCAGTGTACGTGAATAGTCCTGTGACATGTGTTTTCGGGTGTTGGAGTATGTACGCAGAGTATTTCTAAAACGCAGCCAGAAACGCAAGTGAGGACGGAGATTGTTTTCTGAAAACCCCATTTTCAAATGGAAACGTCGTAGTATGGATGTGGCCCAAGTCAAGACCAAGACCAGGTCCAGTTGAATCAGAGCCGAGCAAATCAAGTCCTGTTCAAGACCATAATAGGCAATAATGTCTTTCCATTGCTAATAGTGATTAAGGAGTTAGGATGGACAGAAATAATCTATAAACAAGATTGATCTATCTTCTAACATCAAAATAATCAATACATAGAAGTCAGGCAACGGGGCAGCCTCACCGGGTTAGAGTGCGTGCCCCATGTGGCTGAGTCTTGCAGCGGCCCACGTTCAAATCCGGCACTTTGCTGCATGTTGACCCCCCCACCCCCCCCCTTTCCTGTCTGAAGCTGTACTATCATAAAGGCAAAATGGCCCAAAAAATAATCTTAAAAAAAAAAAAGAAGTCAGGCAACGTTCTGTACAACTGATCCCGAATCAGCAGCAAGGAACAACTCCACCAGTTCTTAAGAGCCGAGCCCGAGTCCAAGACAATTCAGAGTCCAGCAAAGGCACGAGAAAAGTGCAAGAAAAAAGTGCTCTCAAGACCGAGACCGGACTAGAGTACTACAGCCTTGGATTGACCAATCAGGGACTCTGGACTTTTGAAGGGTCATGAACCATAGAGGAACTCAATCCACACTCTGGTTACTCCTTATTTGAAAGGCAGGTAATGTGAGTTCCTGGATAAGTCCCTGCAGTGGAAAAGGACAATATGAATGAAATTGATACTATTTAATAAAACATTTTGTTAGAGGTCTATATTTTTTGCAGACTGTGCTCTAATGTTCTAATATGTTCTCTTGAATTGCTGAATTATTTTAAATAAGCTTATAAAACTATTCAGATAAAACAAGGGTTAAACTGTTACAACCAGCAGGCATACAGCACTGTATGCAACCAGTGGCAAAAAGTCAACATTGATTAGTTTCATTACTGTACTTTAAACTTCGCTTTTAACATCAATAAATGTATGAGATGTCCTGGATATATGAGAATTTGAGAGCTTTATATATGGCATACACACCATTAATGATTTAATACATCACTTTTATTTGAAGTTATAAAACTTGAGCCATGACACATCTTAAGGCAAACTACCACATACAGTAATGGGACATGACATAGTGCATCACTAGATTGATGTGAGATTTCTACAACTGTTTTTAGATGAAAGATTCGGACATATATTTTAAAGTGATCTGAAATATCCTTGAACATTTTTGCTTCAAAACAAAATGTAATTGATTCTGTGATTCTGGCAGACTTGTATTCTTGTCAGTATTTAAAATCCTCTCAAACACTATTTAGATCATCAATCACAGGAAATAAATATAAACATTACAGAAGTTTGCAACACACTATGAATGATGACACGATAAATAAAATTGCATTGAATGGACATGAGTGAAAGTTTGACCTTATTCTAATTCAATTATTACAATTTCTCTGATTGATCGTTGGACTTGTTTGTACACGTACAGTACATTGAGTGTGTGTGTGTTGGGTAACGCCTGATCTCTCCCACAGAGTGTATCATGGGGGTCTGGCTGCAGGGTAACAGCAGGTCCTGCTAATGATGCAAGATGTGTTTGTGATGTGGAGGCTCTCTGGGGAGGCAGGGTTCAGGTGAAGGTACAGAAAGGAAGCGGCCCACTGGGACCAGTTACCACGGCAGAAACACAGCCCTCCTCCACTCTACCTCTCCACCTCCTCTGTGTGTCAGAAACTCCATTTAAAGACCACATCACACGTTCTGAAGTGGCTAAAGAAAACCGGAAGTCGCTCAGATGAACATGCAAGTGTGGCTTTTTAAAAATCAATGTATCATTGTCAAATAAACAGCAACACCATAGTGTAATCACCATATGACCGCATTTCCCAGAACTCCCCCCCAGCTCTTCCTGCATCATTTGCTTAACTGACAACAATCACCATGTCAGAACACGTTTTCAACCGACCTTTCATGGAAAACAACATCCCCTTTCTCAGTTTTTGTTGTAAAGTAACACCGCATCCAACCCCTAAAAAAGTGTTCTCACAAACAGGGCCAAACTAGAGACCATCTAGTGATGGGATCACACCATCATCATGGGATCATCACAATCGGGCCAGGGGCGTAAAGTGTGTGGGGTGGCAATGGCCCCTTCCCTATAATTCCTAGTTTCCTACTTCTGGCGCCCATGCTTGGACCACACCCATCTTTGAACTCCGTCTTTATTTTGATCTCAACTACACCCCTGTAAAGTTTCGTGACTGCATGTTTTTTTCTTCTGATTTTTCCCCCCCTTTCTCCCCAATTGTACTTGTCCAGCGAGGAGTTTCACCTGCAGGACGTAGCGTGTGGGAGGATCCGGCTGTCCACCCTGTGCCTGTATGGACGCCCGACCAAGCCGGAGGCAACACGGGGGCTCGAACCTGCGACCCTCGTGTTGGTAGGAATCTACCACTGCGCTACCTGGACGCCGTGACTGCATCTTGCACGGTTGGGACGCTATCGTGGTGACAAAATCTGTCCACAGACAGACAGAATTATAAGTACTCTTATAAGTACTGTGTTAGTTCCAGCTACAGTAGGTGTCTCTGGGAGCACATTTTGCTATGATGACACACACACACA
>JAOVVB010148119.1:0-11891 GCA_028570985.1 Heterobranchus longifilis
TGCAAGGAAGCCAATAATCTAAACAGCACTTAACCTGGCCGGTGGAGGAGAGTATTTGTGTGATGAGAAAATCTCCAGGCTCTGGCTCCGTCTCATTAATGAGAAAAGATGAGCGTTCCCCACTGCAATTAAGAGTCAATCTCCTGCATTAACTCACCGCCCCGCGGCCACACACACAGCACAAAGACAACGGGCCATCCCCTGTCACTCATTTTCCTGGGGTGAGCAATGCGGAGAGCACTCCCAAGATATATTAAATTAGATGCTCTGTCCTTCTGGGCTCACCTGCTGAAACCTAAACTTGGAGAATGTAATGCTGCGAGGAAATGCAATGAATGCAGCTCCGACTCCGCGTGACATTTGATAAGATAAGATAAGAACGTTATTTCACATCACATCACAGTGATCATTTTAGTGTAGTGTTCCAAAGAATTAGATGCATTACAATCCTACATACACACACTGTCGAGTAGTGAAAAAGGTGACGAGATACGAAACTAAGAAGAACATTTTAGTGATTTTAATACGCAGATTAAGCCTTTTGGAGCGTTTTGAGATTAGAATACAACGAGAGAACAACATCTTGTTTTGATAAACAAATACGTTTTATTGCATTTTGATTTTTTTTTTTTTTATCACAATGTCTAACAACAGCCAAGATAGACCAGATGATAAGCTGGCACTTAAATAAAAGTACAAAAGTAGTAGCATCAAAATGTACTTAAAGTGCCAAAAGTAAAAGTAGTCATTATGCAGAATGGCCCATTTCAGAATAATTTATATTATATTATTATAATTATTGATGCCTTATGTGTCAATCACTTTAATGTTGCAGCTGATAAAGGTGAAGCTAATTTTAATTTATTTATACATATTTTATATATATATATATATATAATAAAGCCTTATTGATATAATAACCTAATTTATTTATTGATTATACTTCAAACTGCAAAGATAAAGATGTCAGATAAATGTAATGGAGTAAAAAGTACAGTATTTGCCTCTGACATGTAATGAAGTAGAAGTATAAAATAGCAGAAATTAAAAAATACTCAAGTACAGTACAAGTACCTCAAATTTGTATTTAACTACAGTACTTGAGTAAATGTACTTTCTGGTAACTGAGTTGAGAAACGCCATGAAGTTAGCTAATGCTAGCTAGTTTAGCTAACATTACATTTCAGGAAGGTGGCTCTAAACAGTTATTTATGTTATTTATGTTGCATTGTTCTGTAAGTCAGCAGCTACTCTGCTGTTACCGGCGCTTCGTTTGATCAGGCTGCAGGTAAACAAACTTAAAACAAACTCCTGCATGCCATGGACAATCATTCTCACATAATTCACTTTAGCCTGAGCAAATACAGTGCCGCCTCCAAACATGACAAGAGTAACAATGAAGTTAATGTTCGCTACGAAAATAAAAGCCAGACACATTCGCCTTCGAGTGTCTTCACACGGACGTCACGTAGCAGACGAGATCACAGTTCCGATTGGCCGACAGAAATGCCACAGAAATGGAATACGACATTATTGATTGGACAAACCAATAAAGTTGACGCTATCCTGGATTGGCGGGAAGGACGATTTCATAGCAAAGACAGATAATGTGCGATCAGTCATCGTCTCCTCCTCACTCAGCGGAGATGCAATTCTTCCAGACATGACCTAGTTGCTTCTCTTAATTTAAACACGTGTTGGCCTCACATCGTATAAAAAAAATAATTAAAAAAATTTAAAAGCCGGCCGCAGCATATGACACTATTTTAGACTGTGTAACACTCAATGGAAAAGCAGGTTTGGACGACTCACCATTGTAATTTGAACAGCAAACATCATTAAGCACTCTAAGCGCAATATTCATCAAACAAGATTACTGCAGCACTCAAAAGGAGCGCAATGGCGGGCGACAACAAACAGGCAGTCATTTCAAAGAACACACTGTAGTGGGAGAAAATCTCAACAGAAATACGGAGGATAAACACGCCACTTGAAAACCATTATTCTGTTTATTATGTTACACCATCATTTCTGTGTAGGACGCGAAGACCAAACAGGGCCTATGAATGTCTAGTGTGTGTGTGTGTGTGTGTGTGTGTTGGTGGTCACGGGGGTATTCAACAGTCCGACAGAAAATAAGAGACAAGTGGAGGGATAGGAGATTGAGTCGGGGTGGGGTGGGCTGGCATAATGAGTGACATATTGTGAAATCTTTACCTACAAAGCAGAGTCTTCTTCCATGCAAATGAGACTCCCTCGATAAGGATCTGTTTGATGGGACACATGCGGAATATGAGGCAGTTAATTCCCTCATTAGTATTCCACAGAGCTGATTGGCAAAGACCAGAGAGAGCCAGCCGGAGAGCATGTCTGCAAAACCCAATATTGATTTGTTTAATGGTGTCAGGGAGTCAAAAATCACAAATCTCCTGTCAATTGTTTATGAGGCTGTTTAGCGGGCCAATAGATGCCCCTCGCTTAATTAATACCTCATTACGGAGATGTGATTATATGCTTGAACTGTTAATGGGTTCCCTGAATTTCAAAGACCACCATAAAAGGTGTTTTGACAAATAGAGCCGGGGAAAAACGCGATATCTGATGAGTCTGTGTGTTTGTTGATTTGGGACTCTTTGTTTGTTTTCTTCCCTTTTTATGCTTCCATTATTCACAGGGCACTCGGTGCTGGAAGGCTCCACATTTTCCTCTGGTTATGTCCAATTTTGCTTTCTATCATTTCACAGCATAATGTTATTTAACTTGAGGTAAAAAATGGCTGTTCCAGGTAAATACATGTAATAAATAGGAAGGGATAATAAACAGCTCGTGAAGAAGAAAAAATGGCTATTGAATAAAAATTTGGCTACGTAAAAATGTGCTCATGTACGTAGGGCTGGGCAATAATTTATTGTCTTTCGGTGGTAACGTATCTGGATGAAATCATCAAGATATTGTGATATACACTGTCTAAATTCATAATAATAAGCACATACTAACTCAAATTTCTCAGAAAATCTAGCGTGAAATATTTTGAGGGAATGTCATTTGAAGATTGCGGTTTTGTTTTTATATCACACTATTTGTGTGCATGCATGTAAACATAGTCAGTGTATAGCTGGGGGGAAAAAAGTATTTTCTCTATAATTTCACTTGAAACTGTTTTGCACTAAAGTGAAATGAGAAAATACCTAGTACTTTTCATTTCTCAAGTATTTACTTCACACAGGAGTATACAACAAAAGCTGCACCATGTGGTTATTTCATATAGACTATTTATTTATTAAATGACCAGAAAACAAACTATATTGTTATGTTGATATGTACGACATATGCAAATACATACACCTATATGCAGGATACTGTACACAATGTCTGCAAGAAACATATGTTTTAAAAATGATTATTGACAAAGAGGCCAATCCAAAAAAGCATTAAATTTCTTGTTACAAACGGCAGAAAAGCGAGGGGGCTGATGTTCACCTAGCCGAGCACACATGGCTGATCTGAAGGGCTCTCTATTTAAAGGCCCATAAAGAGAGTGATAATGGCATAGGTTTATGAGGACTCAGCCCAGTGAGACAGGCTGTTACTGCCGCGGCTGCTGTTGTTGTTATTCCCACTGTTCCTCGATGGCCACTAAAGCGGAAAAATGGATCCCCACTTTGGGTTGAAATATGAAGCTGGGCTTATTCTCCCTCTCTTTCTCTTTTTGTGTGAAAGGCGCCCAGGCATTTGCCTGCATGGTTTTGGAGTTAAATGCTCAGCTCCATGGCGGGGCTTCTGCACGGTCCCCCCCCCCCCCCACCCCTCCATTTCACTCCCCCTGACAGGATTAGCAGGTCTCCAGTGTTAGAAATACATTAAGTGGACCTTTGCAGTCACTTATTATGCCTGATTATGCAGCTGGAATGGGCAAGGTAGGCTCTGTTTGTAGTTAAATAACTTCTCAGATGCTTTTTTTTTTTTTTTTTACACAGCAGCAATCTTCAAAGCATGAACGGGTCAGTGGCTCAGGCACAAAGCTGAGATTGATTTCCACCCTCCTACTCTTTGTTCCCGTGGTTTAAAGAGGACAGGTTCTACTAAATTAGTTTGCCCGTGTTATTAATGGAATAGCCAATTAAACTCCCATACAGTGGTGTCATGGCAAAACAATGCGGCCGCACAGCCCTTCCCACAGCAGTGGTTAGCACGGCAGGGTTAATGAAATGGTTAACTTATGCTGATGTGTAGATAGGATTAGGCTCCATCTGGGCAGCGTGCCACAGAGTCCCAACAGCTGTCCATTTTCTACATCAGTATAGCAATCCTCCGCAGAGCGATGCATTCTGGGATCTTCTCAGGTCGAGGCGATACATAGCATCGACATCACCCGAGCCTCCGAACGTGCCTAATGTTGCCTCCACTTGTTTTGACAGCTGGGACAAAACAACCTGAGCTAAAACAAGTGGACGATTCAGCGAAGTCTGAGAAAAAGTTTCCACGGGAATCAGCCGAGAACGTGAGATTGACAGGGGGAAAGGGGGAAAAGAAACTTCACCAGGAAAGTCTACCGAATAGCGATAAGATATGTGTGTGTGCGTGTGTGTGTGCGCATGAGGAAATTGGAGGTCGGGTGTTTAGGTGGGTACAGAGGCCGGCTTAGTGTCAGCCGCGTCAGTGCTCAGATTGTCCAAAATGAGAGAATATTCGCCGTCACTCCGACAATGAAACCCAATCCCGTGTTCTCCCTACTTACTTCTACTCCTACTTAGAGTTATTTTCTGTAACGCCAGCAACGTTTGCCGTTTTGTTATTCATTCATTATCTCTGACAATGTAAATGACTCATCACATTTAAAATGGCTCCCTAAGGTGAACAGACCCCAGGAATGATGTGAATGAAATCATGGGCATTTAGGTTATGGCCCAGTTCCCTTGGCCTGAAAATCCCAGTTAGAGCGTAAGGCAGAGCAGAGGGAGAATTAGTCTTCCTCGCTTGATGGCTGTTATACTTGGCCATTTCCTGACCCACTGTGAATAAAGCTCCAATTTATGGCAATTATCCATGTTAAAGACGGCACCCATACAAATTAGCAATAATGCCAGAGGTGATGAGAATGAGCGCACTGAAGTTGCTATTATCATATTCTGCAGCTCGAATACCTCAGCAGATCACGGCTAAAAATGGCTTTACACATGTTATCTGCAAGGCGAGTTATGCTAAAGCTAATTTGATAGTATTTCTATTTATGTGCTCTTGAGAAGCAGCGTATTTGTGGCAACAGGGAGGGTAAGAGAGGACTTTTCCCCCCCAGAACAGCTGACACAAGTGATCCGTTATTTCTTGGAGGGGAGGTCAGGCACATGGGGCCTCCAACACATCACACACCTCGGGCCATGACCACTCAGCAACGCCCTCCCCATCTCGGGCCCGGCCCCTGTCACATCTGGCCCCAAAGACCCGGGACGTTTTCTTTCCCCTGTTCAAAATGCACCAGTGGTTCCCATTTAACACCTGTTCGCCCTAATTTCCATTTTCGGGGACGCTGTGGATTTCAAATCATTTATCACTTCCCAAAGTGCTTCCACATGTGCGCTCGCCTTTCCCAGTGTGCGGGGTTCCTGCCTCCGGCCAACCTTTTCCAAATGTATTAAAATTCAGTTTGGTCCAAAGAAGTTCAGACACTGATGTTTCATTGTGGTGATGTCTGGTAATTATTAGTCTAAATTACGGCTCCGGCATGTGACTTGACAGGGTGGACTCCGTGTTTTAAAGGAGAGATGGGGCGAGGAGGTAGGGCCAAGGTGGTCCGTCACGCTTTGCGCACTTTTATAACTGTGTTCCCCAACACTGGGATGTCAGTCAGACTGAAACAGTTTCGCCACCGTGGAAACACTTGTGTGGTTAGGGACCTGAGAGGGTCCACTGGGGCCCACTGCGGGGCAGCTGGGTGAAGGCTGTGTCAAAAGCACTCCACTGTGAGGGGAAGACTCCCACATCGAGCTCTGATGAACATTAAATACCAACCGCGGTCCGGTTGATATTCCAGGTCAGAGTTCATATTGTGAAACCAGGATTAGATCTCAAAGTGGAAAACGATTTGAATGAAAGTGAAATCAGATTATGTCTTGGGGCTCTTTGGTCAACAGTCCCCAAGCCTCCGCAGCACACCAACAGTGTGTAATTGGCTTTGACAAAATGGGACGGGGAGACATGCAACCTACTTGGAAATTGTAGTGTAGTTATGTTGCGCATGTTGCTTTAAAAACGTAGACATGTTGAAGCAACGACCTGTAACAGCCCCTCCCACATACTGTTTAGTTGTGTTTGAGTCTTTGTCAAGGCAACACCGTTAATCAACTAATTAAAAAGGGGAACACCAGCTAAATTAAGAATTCCAATTCCTAGGGAAGTCCAATCAATATTTGTGAACAACTCGAAGCCAGAAACCAGAGAAACTTGTGATGATATATAAAGTCTGGAGCTGCTGAAGATATGATGCCTGTGTTTCTTACCAGGAAGTAACGCTACTCACACAAGCTTTCTGTTTCTGGGTTATAAAAAGACCAGGAGTCAATGGATAAAATACATCATAACGTTACGTGTGTGCTAAGTTAGCTAGCTAGCAGTTAGCAAGTAGCAAGCAAGGTGATGTATAATGTTTGAGACGAGAGCTGTAGTTCACTGAGCAGTTTCACACAAAAACAAACGGTACGGCGACAAACCTACAACAAACTGCCACTTTCTTGACTTGCAAAATGATGTGTAATTCATGGCACAACTCAAACTAGATCAATAAAAAGGTTTTTTCTCTCTCCATTCACCACCGTAAGTAAGGTCTCATCGGGACCACTGGAATGGGCGTGACTTAGCCTCTCTATTTCATTACTACAAAACCTCGGTTTATACAGAAGTTTATACAGAAGTTAGTCCATTGCATGCATGGTAACGGTACACATAATAGAGATGGACTTTCTATCCAAATTCTATTTCTATGCTCAGAACATTTCCCTGGGTACTCTGTGTCATCTGTAACATCTTCCCCAATTCATTGTGTAATATGGAGCAGCTCCAGACTTTTATACTTGATTTTGGACCATAGGAATAACATGTATGAATTTTGAAAATGGACGGAGTTCCCCTTTAAGGTCTGGGAAAGCATTTGCATATGCAGCTGAGTTTAAGATCAAACTAAAAGTTCCAAAAAGAAGAACAAGAAGAAGAAGAAGAAGGAAAAAAAAGAAAAAGCACAAATGAAGAAAAAAAAAACTGTAGCCAAGTAATTGTGTTGTCATCATATTAAATAACCCAAAAATCATTGTAGGTAATGAGAACCTTATCACCAACAGATTTTTCATGTTCAAGGGCATGTGCTACAGAAGTGGGGAAAAAAAGATATTTCCACAAACGCACACAAAAAAGAAATGTATTCAAATTTAATCTAATTAAAAAAAAAAAGGAAATTGCAACATTTGTGTTTACAAAGTAAGTTTTCTGACGCGCTAAGCTCCATCTTCAAGTGGCGAATGTTTGAAACTGTACTGTAAGTGTGCTTAATTAAAGTGGGCTGTGAAAATGTGCACTAATCAGATATGGTTGGTTACAAAGTCCATGAAATTACTAATTAGAATTTCATTAAAAGGTACGGCTTTATCATCTGAGGAAATCGTAACCTTTAAAACGCTTTCAGGAAGGCAGTATGCCTCTTTAAATGGGCTAAAAGAGAGAAACGGCTGGCTTTTGATGTAATATCTCATTTAGGATTTGAGCTAAATTGGACCATTTAAACATGTCATTGTTTTGGACGTAATTTATCAGACTAATTAATGACAGTTATTGCCTGGGTTGGGCGGCTGACAGAACACCAGGCTCCTGCAGGAAGAGATCACAAAGACAGACGTTTAGCTTGGATGAAAACACACCATTAGGAAGCATTTGCCAAAAATGAGAGCCACCCCTTTTTGATTTCTTATTTGTTAGACAACCTCAGATGATTAACAGTCACACTGCTAAGTGTTGTGGGGAATACAGAACACGTACAGCTGTTTGGTGCTTATTTTAATCCATGTGTGTAATTTACCGTTTTATTACAGCAGTTCATAGTCAGCAATAATCGATTTTATTGTCGATCGCGATAAAAAACACCCACAAGAAGTTGGTCGTGGTGAAATTCCACTATCCAGATAATTGTGAATATCATGAATATTCTCACAAATTGACTGCAGTTCACTAAATCGTAATGTTTCGAGAAAATAGTCATTATTGTGACTTTCTTTCTCATAAAATTGTGACTTTTTTGTAAACATTAAGATCTTTTTTATCATCATTAGTCATAATGTTTCGAGAAAAAAAAATCACGATTTTATCAGGAAAAACTTGCAATGTTTCAAGAAAAAAGTCGGAATGTTTCGAGAAAAAAAAAATCACGATTTTATGAGAAAAAGGTTGCAATGTTTACAGAAAAAGTCACAATTTTATGTGGAAAAAGTCGTAATGTTTTGAGAAAAAAGTCCCAACAAAGCAAAATATAAGCCATTTTAAACATATTTCGTGAATCGCATTTATTTTGTCCAGGATAATCGTGACAGGAAATTTTCATATGGTCCCGTGTTCATTGACATTAAATATTCTTCAAAGACGTATGCAACAAATACTACATTTTGCATTCCATCCTGTGAAGTAGTTCAGTTAAAGTGTGATCCACGTGACCGTCTGCCTGATTACTATTCCTCCCATCAGTTGGTCAGGATGGACTGTGTTAGTTGAAGGGATCATATGTCAGCACTCAGGCCTGTTTATCTGAGAGACAGACGCGGTGGAAGAAAAGACAATCTGTTCTTCTACTAATGACTGCCTGATTTAAGCGCCACAGAGTTCACTCTTTTCTACGCGGACTCACGAGAACAGAGAATAACAGGCAAACTGTCGACATTGGGCAGATATGTGTAGAAAGCTGATTAGTTGATAGTTCACTCCGGTAACACCCATGAGTCAGAGGTGAGTACGGGTGAACAGTGAAAAGTAATACTGTAGGTTTCCCCTTGTGTCGTGCCCTCTGCAGAGGTGCTGCAGATGTTGAAGAGGGGAAAGCCGCCGGAGCAGAGAGGTGCATTATGGGGCCAAAATTGTCAGTCTAACTGGATGCAGTTGCAGTCTGACTTTACAGTCCGACCAAGTTCAGATGAAATCAGGAAACTGATCGAGTCCTGCTAAAAAAGGGAAGGGAACTCAATCAAACGCAAGGCTCCCATTAAGTTAACTGCCAGTGCGGTGCAAAACAAGGCATGTCGGGAATGCAGCTGTTTAATTTGCCCTGCAGGCTTCATAAACCTTTGCCTTTGAAATACCAACCATGGTGGCAACATTCTGTCCTGCCGTCTACATGTGTACACATGTAACGCATCGCCAAGTGTTTCTCATGCAACATACGTTTTCACAAGATGAGCGAGCTAATGCAATTGTAAAGGTTTTGAGAACAGAAAAGCTGCATCTGCATTGTTTATTTATGGAATTGTATTTTCCATAAATAATCATCAAACTGACTCCTAAAATGAAAAGAGCAGAACACTGGTTAAATTGATTATCATGGACACTTTAGTTGATTGTGCTTGATGCCTGAGGCCAAATGATGTCGTTAGCTTGATTTGTGGCACACCCTGGTTCCTCAAGTGGAAACTAATTTGCACCTTCGCACGGGTGACACTTAGGCATTAGCTCGTGAGTGTGTCAGTACCTGTAATTAAAGCAGATGGTCAAATAACCCTGTCAGGACTGTTAACAAAGTAGGGCCTCTACATGGTCCTAATTCCCTCCCCGTTTGCAGAGCAGAGCCTCGGCCAATTCCGAGTTGTTGGTTTTTTTTTTCCGCTCGTTGGGGCCTTATTAAAGCTGTGGCTACAATTAAGGCATACAGTAAATAGACTTGGTTGAGGACAACAGGGAGGACGTTTAGACGACAGTCTCTGTGACATGCCAGATATGGCCTTAAATGACTTGAAATGAAGCCTGTTAATACCAAGCTGCCTAATCTCCACAGCGCAGGTACTCATGTTTGAATGACCTCCAATCTGCCCCCAAAAGAAAGCGTTATTTCCTCAATCATTTCTTTTTTTTTTATCCTGGAAGCAAAGAAAGAAAGAAAGAAAGAGGAATAAATAAAAGGTAGACCATGGGAGGTCACTAAATTAAAGCTGTGACAGATCTGTAAGTTAGTGTGCGGTTGGGTTTATATTTGAAAATAACCCAGTGAGATTGCTATTAGGCAATTTCCTCTAAACTAGTTCCAAATTTTTGGTCCGTCCCCCTTAAATTGTGAGATGTGTTTAAAAGCACCACACTGAGATATGTGCTAAATACCAGCTGAGCAAAAAAAAAAAAATCCCCATATCTGTCATTAAAAGGATCAGGGAGTATAATCATAGAACACATGCTGTAATAGCGCATTCAGCAGTCCTGTGCAGTCACTATACTTTCTGACATGATACTACAGCACATAATGCAGCCTGTAATTATCTGTTTCCTGAAGGTGGAGGGCTGCGTAAAACTGCCATGAGCTCCTGTGTGCCTTTCATAAAACGGCTTTTCTCCTCTTTGGCAATCACCCGCGCAGACTGACTCACTGGGCTTCGACAAGGAACTTAAGCAGGTTCACACCAGGAGGGGCAGTAGTACAGCAGCCATCTGGTTAGGAGAACAAAGACCAGTAAAATACAGTGCACACTGACACACCACTTACTGTACAGACCTGTATTCTTTCACTTTACTCAGTGATTTAGGTGAGGTATCAGACTTGGACTTTAAGTGTTTATAAGCTTCCTTTATAGGGATGCACAATATGGATTTTTTTTTAGCCAATACCGGTAATTACCTGCTTCTCATGGCTGATACCGATTTCACATTTTTGTTTTTTTCATCCTTCCTATATTTTCCATCTTATTTTCCATTAATTATGGCAGGGCTCAACATTAAGGCTTGTCTGCTTGTTTGGGACAAGTGGATTTTTTTGTAGGGCAAGTGGAAGAGATATTTACTTCCCCCACCGGACAAGTTAAAAATCATAAACAAAAGAAATACTGTCTATTCGTGGTGTTATGGTACGGGTGCTTGGAGCGGCCAAAAAGGACAAAGAAAGACCTGTGTTTCAGCAATAATTCCTTACATTTAAGATAAAGTAAAGTATAAAAAAAAATAGGTTAGGCATCTGTATTGATACAGATGAGTAGCATCTGTATCAATACAGTATAGCATCTGTATCGATGCGTGTATCGGCAAGGAGTATGTCACGATATTAGAGCTGTCTTTGACTAAAGAACTCCTTAGTCAACAAACATTTTATCGACTAATCGATTTAATCGACAGATCTCTAAAACTGATTTTCTCCACAAAGAATCATGCAAAACCACCACTTTAAATCTTGTGTTTACTCAGAAGTTTCTTGGAAATAAGTCATTCAGCATGAAAAAAAAAGCATTAAAAAAACTTAGTCGACTAAGACCAAAACGATCGATTAGTCGACTAATCAGGGGCAGCCCTTACACGGTATACTGGCGTATCGGTTTTTGGAGCACAGCCCTAACTGCCATGCCATCAAGCCAGAGTAATTCAGTTTAGCCCAGGCTTCTATATCAGGCCTTAACATGACCCCTCATCCCCACAGACAACTGTGAACAGCCAGGAATACATGATACCCATATCTTTTAGCAGCATGAGATTAAAGAAGCTAAATAAACATAATCAACATGGGCGATAGTGCTGTTGTCCACTGCCTTATCTAAAAATACTCCTGTGAGAAGTCATCATCCTGCTACTCAGATTTGTGAATCGCTTTCTTAATGATATAGTAAATGGAGGCAGTGTGTGTGTGTGTGTGTGTGTGTGTGTGTGTGTGTGTGTGTGTGTGTGTGTGTGTG
>JAOVVB010148158.1:0-11889 GCA_028570985.1 Heterobranchus longifilis
TGTGTGTGTGTGTGTGTGTGTGTTGGGGTGGCGGCGGACGTGAGCATGTGAATGCGTTGAGAGAGGCGAGCCAGGTGGAAATAAAAGTGTCCGTGTGCGCACAATGTGCTGTGTGTGTGTGTGTGTGTGTCTCTGTGTGTGTGTGTGTGTGTGTGTGTGTGTGTGTGTGTTTCTTTTGGCCACTGCGCAAAGTTACAGGTTTGCCAGCGGCTTTAGAGGTAATCATACAGCTCCCAGTGTCTCCCACTGAGGGATTCAGCATTCAGGAGGCTGCTGCTGTCCACCTGTGCTCAACTAATGGGCTGTAATTCAGCTGCAGAAGTGTATTTGGGGATTTTTTGTGTGTGTGACCGGTCTTTCGTTCAGGCTCACAGATCAGACATCCCCGCGGATAACCGCCGATATACTTGTGTCTTGTGAAACAAGCCCGGACCGGAGAAAATGAGGGTCCAGTTTCCCTTTCAATGCGTCATTAAAACCGGACTATACACTTACAGACTGTGATCTTTACACAGGGATATCAAGAATCAAATAAATAAGCCGACAGACTGCAAAGCGGTCTGGAGTACATGGCGCAAAGAAAACATCCAGCCGTTTTTTTTCTTTTTACAGAGATGTTGAGTTTAATAGATAAGGTCCATTACCTGATCGCTGTCAGCAGTAGTTATTTGATGCGACGGCTATTCCCCGATCGGTTCCGTGGATACAAATTAAGTTTCCCATCCATGGCACGTCTCAGATGGAGAGGGAGACTACCATTCATTCACCCTCGCTGCTGCGCGGATTCTTCTCCCCACAAATGTTCTCTGCGAGGCATCCCACTTCTGCGCCTCCGAAACCACAAAAAAGCAAGTGTAAAAAAAATAAATAAATGAAAATAAGGAAGAATCGATGAGGACATGAAATCATAAAGTATCCATAGATCAAACGAAAGGACGGAACAGAAAAACGCAGGAAAAAAAGGCAACGCAAAAAAAAAATATATATATGAAAATAATAGGGAACGTCGCTTTTGTAGATGTCCAGTTTTGTTCAAAAAAATTAAATCCACGTCATATAATCTCCATGGTTTTGCGCATATAGGCACGCTGTATATTCCAAAGCAGCGAGAGGACGCGCTCACAGGCAGCAGCAGTAGCGCCGCAGCAGCAGGGGCTGAGCGGGATAACGGATTTGTTTTCTACTGATGCCCGGTACTCCAAGTCCAAGGGAGCTCTTCATTTGAAGCAGAGGTTGACACAGAGACAACGACAGAGGGAAAAGGAAAATACATTTTTAAAAAACAATTCTTATTCCGTTTACTGCCCCTATGCTCTCCTCTGTCCTGTCAGAGGGTGAAATGTGTGCGTGGCTCTCGCCTGCTCTGGTAT
The DNA here is from genome assembly GCA_028570985.1 of Heterobranchus longifilis. Lineage (NCBI taxonomy): Eukaryota > Metazoa > Chordata > Actinopteri > Siluriformes > Clariidae > Heterobranchus > Heterobranchus longifilis. Next base: position 1,371 of record JAOVVB010148158.1, read on the forward strand.
TTGGGATAGGTATCCACAGGCAGCGGCTCTCGGTCGGGCATCTGGCTCCCCTGCAGTCGATTCACAAGCGGAGGACAGAGATGCGCGCCCTCGCTGCCCTCCGCCGGGGATCCGTCAGGCGCGTTCACAACGGAACCCTCCCGCTCTTCCTACCCCCGCTACCATCGCCTGTACTGACGTCAGCACGCGCAGTTTCCAAATACAGCACGTGCAACATGCAAAGAAGACGTATTCTTCACGTATTGCACTTATATGTAACATGGGCAGTGTTTCCTGTTTGTTTGGCATTAGTTTATGATAACCTCTGCAGTATGTGTAACTTTATGGGAACAGAAGCCAGACTTCTCTCCACAGCGCTGCGATTCAATGCGCTTTCACTGCTGGATAGTGAAAAACAACTCTCTGGCCTGTTTGTATTTCCGTAAACCAATCACAATCGTCTTTCATTGACTGAAAGAACAGAGCAGGCCTGCCTTATTACACCATCCAAATCTTCAAAACTTGTCATTTTCAGCATGTAGGTTGATAGCTCGAAGGTTGTTGTTTGTTTCCCGTAGCGACAGGACTTTGGGAATGGGAACACGGACATGTGTAAGGCTTTATCCTGGCACTGTTTGGTAAGCCCACCAGACTACTATTCACACAATGCTCAGGAAACTCAGACCATACTGTGAAACTAGGTAAGGCTGATCAAATATTAATCAAGATTCTATTACTACATTGCCCATTTCTTACTTCAAATGTTTTCAGAAATACATTTTAGTGTTCTGTTGAGCTGTAAAATGAGAGTTTGTGCCGCGACGGATTAAAGAGTTACCATGTTAACTGCCGACTTTCATCTGAAATTCAGATCAAACGGTCAAAGATTATGTTACTGTATTGCATAATTCTCGCCTAAAATGCTTTCAGAAACACATTTCAGTGTACTTTTTAGCAGTAATTTCAGAAGGTTTGCGACCAGGTCGCCATTTCTTTCCTGTTTCAAAACAGACCAAGCACAATCAACCTGCATGTGCCTCTCAGCACGTTGATCTGATTGGTTGTAGCTCAACTTAAGGAAAGAGTTGCAAAGTGGAAGTACTTATGTCAGGTTGCAGAAATAAATGGCCAATGACCATTTACTTGATTAGGAGTTGAAGCACTTCCAAGGATCCAGTTGGATATGAAGCTCTCCCAGGTGAATCATCCATACAACAGATGACCAACTGTGTTTGAAAATATCTGGTCCTTTGATAAAGAGTCATTGGTATAAGCCTGCATATAGAAATGTATATGCTATAGTATAGTCTGTATAGAAAAATGTGAGAAAACTACAAAGCCGGAAGTGTTTTTCAGTAGTAAGCAATGATTCACAGACCTTACGATTCTGGAGTGTGAGCAACCTATGGCAAGAGGAGGAAGTTTACACTTTGTAGAAACCAAACAATACATTTAGCAACCTAAATGAGTTAAATTTGGAATTGTTCTCAATTGCAACATTAAAGCACATTGAATTGCTACAGCTTCTAATTGGCTTCTTCTTCATGGAAACAGCGGCTGAGACTCGTGCATTATAGTTCATTTATTTAGAGCCAGGGCTGATGCTACTGCACCACTGAGGACACACATGTCATGTCTTAAGTATTTTGGGGGGCCATTTGTGTTTTAGTCTGTCAACATGTTAATCTCAGATGGCAAACGTTGCAAACATTACTGCTAAACATCAGCATTTTTGTGTAGCCTAATTTAGGCTGTTAGCTATTCAGGTTTCATTGGCCCTATTACTAGTAGCTCTATGTGGGTTGAAAGTTGCAGTCTCTACTATCAATTTCTTTGTCTTTATCTGCCTTTTGTTATCGTCAGACTTTATTCAAATGCATCCTTTGTCGGTTTATGATGTAATATAACTGAACGAGCCAAAATGTCCAGAATGTTAAGAAAGCCCACAATGCTCAGTTTGTTTTCCACAAGTCATTTGAAAACTCCATAATCAGCCTTGAGTTTGCTGGTAAATACACTTTGTCTTTGACAGTCTTATAGCCTCTGCAGCCCAGTTGCAGAGTCATGATATGGTTGAGCGGGGCTCTGTAATTATGCCTGCACTTTTTAACTTTGTCATTTGATGAAACTGAGGCCTTAGGTATATTCTGTGTGGAAGTAAAGTAGATTTTTGTGATGCCTGGCAGTTTTTGTCCTGTTCTTAAAGTCTTAAAATCTGACCCCAGATATCCTTCATAACAACAGCAACTGAGAACTCAGTCTGAGTCAGGGGTTTTCAAAGTCAGTCAGAGTCAAGACAACTGCAACACAACACAGTGGATAGAGGAGAGTGTTTGTGTTTACAACAATGTTGGTGGGACATTCTGAGCCCAGCCATTGTCTTACACACCTTAAAATCAAGAAGGCCTCGTGACCCCCCACAAAGCTTTGGCAACTCCTAGTGGGGGTCGGGACCCCCAGGTTGGGAACCACTGCCTTATAGGAGCCTCCCTTGTCTTATAGACAAGAGACAAACCGAGGCCCCGTCACTCACAGCCATTTCCTGTATCTGTGTCATATGTGTTTAGTTACAGCCCCGCCTCTTAGGAGACTAGCAGCAGTTCTGAGTGTATTGATTATTGATTCCAATAGAAGTGAACATGAACACAGATTATGTAAATATTGGACCCAGTTTTCACAAGAAGCCACATATCTCCTGAACAATCTGACACTAAAATGACATTTTTCAGACGGACAGATCAGGAGAAAATTAACTTTGTTCGAGACCTTTTTCTGTCTCAGCAACGAACTAGAAAGGAACCGGACCAAGGTTCAATTCGGTCTGGACCGAGGCCACCTCTGTTCATCAGACCAAGGTTTGGCTGTTTGTCTGAGGGAGGTTTCACACCTTTTCAAACTGAAAAGTCCGAAAGTCCAGGCTAAATGAGGTAGGTGTGAAAGCACCCAGCATCTCCATATATCAGAAGTATGTGTTTGCCTGTCTCAGCTTTCATTTTAGCGCTATATTTAAACGTGCACAGGCTGCCATGCCAACAGCTTCGACATCATAACATTTTCCTGTTATGAGAGGAAACATGTAAGAATTACGTGGGAACTAATGACAAACACTTTGCTTCATTGTTCATCTCTGATGTTTTCATTCATCAAATAAGACATCTGCCTCTTTAACAAGCCATCACAGAGCGAAAGGTCAGACATATTAAGACTGTGTACCCTCTTCATTCCTCTGGTATTGTGCTAATTACATACATGCCTCCAACATCCCACTGCAAACACACACACACACACACACACACACACACACACACACACACACACACACACACACGCACACACACACACAGTGATTAATTGAACCAAACTTCACAATCTTGCTTGGTATTTGATGAAAGCCCCCTGCGCACAATAATGAATGCCAGCACAGGGGGGAGGTCTCCTCAGCCCAAAACAGGATCAAATTAATCGATGCTGCTTGAGGCCAGCAGTTAATAAATTAAATTGTTTTTTTATATATATATTTAAACCATTGCCGACCTAATTAACCTTTATTGGATTAGACTGTGTCTATCTTTGCTGTTTAATATGTAATATGTAGCTTGTTGTGGCTGTTATTTCCCTGAATGCGCCTCATAAATGACTCCAATGCTTCTTATCAATTTCCGGCAGAAATTACATTATACTTTTTTGTAAAGCTATTGAGAATGGAAGGTGGTGTTAAGGTCAGACGAGTGATTTGTGGATGCTCGCGGCCTTCGGATGAAAAATAAAATAATTAAAAATGAAAAAAAAAATGTTAATAATTTATAAGAGAAATTAAGACACATGAGCTGGCAAAGAACTAAGGTTAATGGCAAAGTAAGAAAAAGTTTTATCGTGATGCTGCTACAATGTGCACTGGCAGTGTGGGATGCCTGATATGAGCTTAATTCATATTCAACAGCACGTGTGCCAGTGGAGGTAAGCTGAATCTGAGCAGAGCAGGTTGCACCACATTGTCAGGGATATTCTGCAGTAAAGATGTGCCAAAGGCATGATTAAGACGTGGATCGTGCAGATGGAGAATGAGGCTTTTATTTTATTTTCAACCACCATAATGATGTAGGTAGCTCAAACCATCTGGAGTTTGTCTTGGCGTTACGCTACCTTGGTAGTGCAATTAGCTGGAACTAGATGTGAAATCATTGTTGGTCATTGGCATTTCAGTATAGTCACAAGAGTTTTTGCATGCTTTAATCGATAATTTCACTGACTGTTAGCGGGTGTTAACAGTTGTCAATGAAAATCAAATTGCAGCAACAAATTGGCTGTCAATGCTTGCCATTGATGTTAGAGAATATGCTAACTGAGGACAAAATAACAGTTCCTCCAAACTACTGTGAAACTGCTACTGAGGCATGGATATGATCAACAAAAACTACATATTGTCCTAATTTTAACCCGTTGGGGTTTTTTAAGGGGGTAGGAGTCAGGGGGTCTTTAGGGGGAGATAGCAGGTCAACAGTAGATGTCACATAGAAGTGGTGTACATCATCTGAAAGCTGAGAACCTGGAGATTAATTTGAGATAATACATGGAGCACTGTGTGTCAATGTCACATCATTGTCTTGTCATAAATCTGTAATAAACATTTTGTTTTGGTTAGGCACCTATTCAAATTTTGAAGGTTTAGAGGTATAAACATTATGATCGAAGTATATGATGACCATGACCAGGTTCTATTATGTCTTATACGTTGTTGCAGCAATTTTAGGGTTGATACCATTTGTTGCACAGGTTTAGTGCACAATTTAATCATTTTTGACCACTTGAGCATTGATAAAAATTGGCAAAAAATCCTCCAAAATACTTCATTGAGACACCAAGACCTCAGGGAACACCACAGAAAAATCCATGCTGTGATTTGGTTTCAAAAACTTTTGACATTTTGAGATTTCTGTAAGAAAACTAGATCCAATTTACAGGGTCCCCTGGAGTATGAAAAAGTACTTGTCCCTTTTATTCCCTATGGGGCCTCAGGAACTATGAGTCCCCTTTGTGCATTCCTGTTTTCATTTCCACGGCCAATTGTGTCTGTATGGACGCCCGACCAAGCTGGAGGAAACACGGAGGCTCCAACCTGCGACCCTCATGGTGGTAGGCAGGGAATCTACCACTGCACTACCCGGACACCCAAACCTGTGAAGATTAGCCAATTAGTCTGATAGGGAGCGTGTCTATGTTCCCAGGGTGCTATGTTCCTCATCTTAACATGTTCGTAATATGACACATTAACAAGACCATTCAAAGGGTTGTATGTTCTCAGCAACATATGTTTATATCAATCAAATGTTGAAAACACTCATCTGATATCTCTCAATTAATGCATGCATATACATCCTGTTTGTGTGTATTCTCTGCCTGTGTGTGTGTAATGTGTAAAAAATAAGTGGAAAAAAAAATCTTCTTGCTCTTCCTAAAGCTTATAGCCTGCTGATGTTACACTCCTTGAAACCTACGCCCTCAAATTTGCAGGCAAATAGTCTTTTTTTCTCCTTTAGACATTGATAACTCCACAGTGGCTGAATGGATTTTTACCATTCAAACTGCATCTCCCTTCATTTGTACTGCGGAGATAGCCCTTACCAATCTCTTAAAATGTTAGTTTGTATCAAGAACATTGGACCCTGCCCTCCTGGACGCCCCTATGGTAAATAAAACATGATAAAGTGGATGCCCTCACTGATAAAAATATCCTGCATGACCTACTTACAAAAATAAATAAATAAATAAAAATCAAGGCAACTTTTGCATCAATTTATTATGTAGATAAAGCAAGATTAATCCCTGTATAACCTACTTACTTTTTTGTATGTAAAACATACATTTGCAAGTCAACTTAATTTATTATGTAGGCCAAACAAGACTAGTCTTTGTAGAAACTACTTAATTGTTGTATGTAATCAACTTAATCTTTGCCCTTCAACTTGAGTTTGTAATGTCTATTTTTATTTGAATCTTACTTTTCCAACAACCAAGAATTTCTTTGACAAGCAGCAGGGTGTGCGTGCCAGTCTGACTGCAGGACTCAGCAATGTCAGCCCTGAAGTGTTTAACACATGGGTCAAGACATCTAACTGTTAGCATGAAAATACATCTGGAGGCAAGAAAGGAAACAGCCACCTCACTCGTGGTTTAAACTATAAACCAGGACAAAAATGACAATAACCAACATAAACCACCATGTTCTGTACAGACACATTACAAACATTAACAGAAATTTACATTTGCAGCACTTGGCATGATGGGAAATGTGGGCAGTTGCTATGCGCAAAAAAAAAACAAATCTTGAGGTTTTGGGAGTGTGGATAGTGCAGCATACAAGTGTTCAGTAATATTGTGGTTGTTGTCGTTGAAAGTAAAATTCCCACTACCTTTACATCCACTCAGGGAGAAAACGTGATCAAGTACCCTCTATAGGGTGTCCTTCGAGGAAGAGTGAACGTGATGCTGGGTCCTCTAGGGTGGCCTTAAAATTGAGAAGATGCGATGCAGTGCCATATAGGCTGTCCTACATGCTGGAAAACTTTCTTTGCGCTGGTGCCCTTTTTACTTTTTTTCACCCGTGCCTTTCACACAACCTGAGACCGCCACTGACTACATCACATCATTAGCTTTTTTCCATAACTCCTCAGTGAGGTTGACTGTAGAGGCGTAGATATATAACCTGCATACAGTATAACACCAGATAAATATGGAGGGATGAGTCAGTTTGAGTCCAGTTTCAGACAGCTCCCACACAGAGCTGGCCGCATGTATATATCCGTAGTGGTGGATCTGCTCCTGTATGCATCACATAACACCCCTCACACCTCCCCAGGCAAGTCACAGGTTCTGCTCTATATCAGATGTAATGGGTAATTGACAAGTCATTGGGTATGCTTTTGCTCCCTTTATCCAGTCAAAGCATCTCACTTGTGTCTCTTCTTCATTTAATATTTGGCTGGCTCGCTGCCCGGCACATCACATCGCTCCTGACTGCTGAACTTTCCGGCCAGAAACTCTGAACCTTTCAAGCGTGAGATGGAGCAAAGGGCCAAGATCATGTGTGTGTGTGTGTGCTTTCTCTTGCTATGTGTTCTTGTGTGCTCCATGATGTGTTTGAGCTTGTGTCTAACAGGAGAATCAAGACTCTGAACTAGAGGAGCCCCGAGGATGAGAGATGGATAAAGACACTGGAAGGGCTATTTATTTATTTAAGGGTTATTTTATTGTGATTTGATGAGGAATGAATAGAAAACCAAAGGTCACATCAAAATGACTCAACTATATCTATTCAGTTCTGCAACTTATTTACTTGGGTCAGCACTGGAAACACTGAAATACACGATGCATTTTATATTTAAAGACTAGTTATTTATGAATAAGATGTTACAGCATGAATAGTAGATAATATTGTGCCTGTTCATCTGATGTCCTGACATATTTAGCACTTCTGTATTGTCTCTGTATTGTTTGTGTCTGTGTTTTCTGATGTGTGTTAAGATAGATGCCTTTTTCTTCAATGTACTGTGTACTATGTACTGCAAACCAAATTTACCTACGGGTACAAATAAAGTAACCTGAACCTAGTTAAATAAAAACACAAGCTATAACCTAATGAAAAATCACCACTTTTTGTGTTGTACCTCACAACTATGAGCAGCTTTATTTGGGGGATTTTGGGGTCATGAGTGGATTTGCTTTATGAGCCCAGGACAACATTTTAAATTCCCAAAATGTTTTTATGACTTTGACTCAAAATTACTTGGACATAGACTTAAAATTCTTACTTTTCTGGCATACGTAAAAAAAAGGCAGACTAATAGCCTTTTCCACCAAAATTAGTGTGCATATGCAGGTTTTTTAATCTTGCGAAAACACAAGATCTTTCGCATGATTCTTTGTGGAGACACTCAGTTTTACAGATCTGTCTGTCAACTAATCGATTAGTCGACAAAACCGCATGAGTGTTAGTCGACTTAAATTGAGGACAGACCTAAAGAATGCCTTCCTGTTTCTTTTCTGGTGTGTCACGTTCGACGTCACGAATGTGTCGGAACACGGGATTAGTAAAGAGTAGAAAGCAGCACGGAGACCAGTGAAAATGTTACAGTGGTTACTTCTGTTTTATATCTGTTACTTATTCAGTCTCTCTTTCAAACTCGTTGCTGAATAATTTGGCACGATGTTTGAGTGCTTCTTGGATGGAGACAGACAGAATTGAGATGACAATGAGTCACATAAGTTACCGATGCGCATCATAAAAAAAGGGCAGAAATTAGCATGCTCAGATACACAGTGAGAAAAACAAAGTATCACGGTAGTTCTCGGGTTGCTTGCTTACAGTATGTTGCCAGACCACTGTCAGTCAAATGTGATCAAACCACACGCTTCCATGGTCCAGATGATGCAGATCAGTTCATGAAATTTAAATTTTTAACAAATAATATCTAAGGATACTTTTTTCTGAACTTTAACTTCATCACATTCAAAGACTTTTCAAGGACATTCCACAGATTCCACACGGATCATGATTAATAACCTTTACAACACTGATCATTTTTAGAATGAGAGCTAGCAGGCTTTACAGAAGCTCACAGACAACAATTAAAAAGAGAGAGAGGCTCTATGCAATTGTGTAGCCTATTTACTATCGGTAAGCAAAAAAAAAAAAAAAAAAATATATATATATATATATATGTCACTAGAACTTCAATTCCTGTTAAATATATAAATTCAAGCACTTTCAATGACCCATGTTTATGTATGTCTATGTTCAAAATCTTTCAAGGCCTTGATTTTTCCCCCTCAAAATCACAAACTTTCTAGGATTTCAAGGACCTGTGGGAACCATGACTAATGTTTTAGAGGATTGCTTTACGTTTAAAACCAAGTTTTCAGGGACTTTAAGGAGGATTGAGAATGTAATACATCAGTATTATGTGAAAACGTACATTTTCTTCAAAGCAATGAAAACTCTTTTAGTTGTGTCAAATATTGCATTTGATACACAATGTAGTAATGGATAGTAGTAAACTGACAGGAAATGATGGATGGCATGTCTTACATCCCTTAGGTCCCCCAACAATACATATATTCAAGTGACTGCATTCATTTTTGAGACACACACAAGAGATGGGAAGAGACAGGCATCAGGCGTTTTTGGCCAGCTCTGTTAACATCCTCAGTAATCCAGGCACCCTGGTGGAGATAGTTTATTTAGCACAGAGGGATTTGTATTGGGCAAAAGAAAAAACACTGACCACAGACTCCACTAGTGACAAGCTTATAAAATACTATAGAGATTTATGAATTGGGATTTTGGGACACATTAGTCTGGTCCATGGAAGTGATGTAGCCAGCCTGTCTGGCACTCCTCTTTTCTGATACCACTGCTCCTCGCAAAGCCACAATCAATCTGTGGCCCATGATATTACATACATTCCCATGTGAGGCCTAACATGGATATGATTATAGCAATTAGGTATGTCTGACTCTTTCCCTGGAGTCACATTTGCAATTAATTGCAGAATGTCAAATAATGTTACTAGTCCCGATATCCCATAACCACCGCCCCATGTCAAATACAAAGCTGGTGAAAAAGTGTAACGGGGGAGATACTTTCATTAAGACGGGGCATGTACACTATTCAACAAAGTAGGGCCTCGGAGTTCAATTAATATACAGATGTTGCAGTATTTACCCACTGAGGTAAGCAATTAATTCAAAAACTTCCTGGAAAGAGATTTAAATTGTGATAAACAACAGCCTGTGGCTCAGATTATCTCTTTGCCATCAGTAAGTGAAGGAAGTGTGTGGCCAGGCTTCGCCTGCAGCGTGTTCCAGTTTGACACGAATAGCCAGAAGCTGAAGCAATATCAGGAAGATCTCAACTCTCCAAGGGCACTCAGAATCAAAACTTAAGTGCATGGCTTTGTAATAGTAAAGTTTAGCCATGTATTTTTTCACCTCTGTGACACAATGTGATAGATATGGCATTCTTAAAGCTGCACTAATCAATATTTATATGTTAAACCACAGACTGTATAAAACGATGGACGGAGCTTCTGGGCCTGAAAAGTGAAGCCGATGCAGAATGCCTTAAACCGGCATTCTTTCTAAGCTAGCTGAGCTGATACTGGAAGGTGGATATAAACACTGCAGACCCCTGATTGGTCAGAGAGAACCGTCTCTAGCACGACACAGGACATCCTGAAAAACCTGCCATTTTTAGATAGCCAAGCTACCATGAATCGCAATTTTTTTTATTAACTCAACCCAGATTTAAAAAACAATGGCAGCCCATTAAACTACACTGTACACAACACCGTACACTACGTCATACATTTCATGAAGTGCAGAAGTTCCTCTGTCTGGTTGCCAATGAAAGGATTTATAGCCATTACGGCTGCTCCCTCTCAGTCGATTAGTCAACTAATCGGTCATTTTGGTCTTAGTCGACTAAGATTTCTTTAGTCGATTAGTCATTTTTTATGCTTTTTTCATGCTGAATGACTTATTT
>JAOVVB010148189.1:0-11889 GCA_028570985.1 Heterobranchus longifilis
CAGGACGGGGAGGTCTCCCCCCCCCCCCCCCCCCCCTCTTCTTAGCATATCAGGAGCCGTACATCTTCCGCTGGTGCGGAGCTTTATGCAAGGTGACAGCTCCTCACACTTCAGTGTTCGGATCACCTCAAGTAGCTCAGATATCGGAAAAAATGAGCACACTTCCCACCGCGGTGACCAAATGTAGATTGACTGAGGGTATCCGCAGGCCGCGGCACCCCTATCCTCCTGTCCTGACAGAACAGGCCTGCTGGTAACTCTCTACATAAGAGAGAGAGCGGAGTCTGGAGACACATCAGAGGGGAAAGCTGGCTGCAGACAGAAGAGGGGGGTGGTGGTGGTGGAGGGGAGCGAACACTTTGAAGCCATTGGAGGTGATGTCAAGTTTGCTTAGACTCAAGGATGGTGTTTGAATATGCTGGCCACTAATATGGCACCAGTATCTCTGTCCTCATCTCTGTTTTCTGTCACTATGTACAATCTGGGCTCGTCTCCTCGGCTCCTGACAATGTCCTTTCACATCATGTTATTGCACACTCGGAGCTGCAGTCAGCAAGCCGTCACTCAGCTTCTTTGTCTGAAAATCAGGCCCGTTTTTGCCGTTAATGCGGTGCCTGTATAAAAGTGACGGGGAATACGCTATCTGCTTTCCCATCAGGAAGTCATTGGCAGTGGATCTGGAATATAACTCACCACTCGTGTTATTTACACCCAGATGTATCTACATTCTTCCGGATCTGACAAGTGGCATTTCGCGTGAAGAGATTTAAATCGACGACCTAACCTGCTGTTCAGGAGGTCTCTTTGTGCACACGAATCCAGGCTTTTTTCCAAATATCTATAATGTATACATCAGCGCAATACAGCAATATCATTTTCCTGCCCCGGGCAAAAGCGCACTCATCCACCAATTTTTCCTGAGCATGTAAATATGTTATATTCCCCCTGGGTTTGTTGTTTTTGGTGTGTTTGTGTAAGGTCAGCTCACGCTGAAACCTTGCTGCAAAGAAGCATTTTACATTTCTTCTAATTGCAAAGTTTATGTTAAAGTCATGGCTCAGCAGCATACTCCGTTCAGCCAGTGATCCCTTTAAAGAGTACTCAATCTGTCTGTCTAGACATTGTCCCGAGGCAGAAACATATTCTGAAGGTCAGACTGGAAAAAATTGTTCATATCCTGTCGTTTTGTGATGTTAAACAGAGTATCTTTAGATCACTGCTAATGTTTTTTTCATGTATAGACTTCTCAGAGAATTGATGTAGTAAAAATTGATTTTCAATTAAAAACAGTATATTTTTGTTCATATAGGGCGCCGGTTCAGTACATATGGGTGCTAATTTCCAGATCTACTACAGTCAACTATGCGCTAATAAAGGCCGTGTGGCAAATTATGGCATGAAAGCAGAGTAAAGCGTCTTTAAGAATATGTTTTTATCTTTGAAAAAAAAGTCATATCAACTGATTGCAATAATGTTAACACACAAAGGCAAACCAAAGACAAAAGGTAACATTAATGTATGCTGCCTGTTACATAAATACAATTGGTAATCTTAGGCTAGCTGCCATTTTATTTCTCAGAAATTATATAATATAGTACACAAAATAACACTGTAGGACTGATATTTTGTGGGTTTTTTTTTTTTTCAATGAATCACACAATAATAACTTTGACTCTGTGTGTAGGATTACTGTCCATCAGTTCTTTTGTAGAAAAAAACATTAAAAAAAATAGATTTTTGAAAGTTGTGAATTGATTCAGAATCTTAGAAGATAAATGTAAAGATGAATTGGATGTTTTTCCCATCAACTAATCTACCACCTCAAAAGCAAAACACGACAAAAAGTCGTGCTTTAGCAAAAAAGTCGGGTATTCATTTGTTGAATTTCCACCATTTTTGAGTTCATTCATTGGGTTGTTCACAGAGGATGAAATCAGCCATCACTTTATGGCCACAGAGCAATCAGACACAACCCTCCAGTGTCTTCAGCTGACTCTTCTGGCCCTGTCAAGTCCTCCTTCAATCTGGGAGTCTGAGCAGTCGCGTGGAGGTTGACATGATTGCCTTTAAGCAGCCCCTCTTAGCCAGTGACACACAGCTGCAGCCAGGCACCTCTTCTGACAGTAAGAGCACCATGATGGATTGCCTTGCCAAAACTGCTGATCAAAGAAGGTCAAAGTTCAGATGTGTGTCTGGCTAGGCATGTGCAATCACCAGAGATGGCTTTTCCTCAAACATCCTAGTGTAAGGCTGAATTTGTATTTCGCTGATCGCTGCCTGATTGAGCTGCAGAGCAATTATGTCATTAATTATTGGGATTTTATCAGATATGGAAAAAAAAAGCTAAAGAGCTCATGTGTCAAGAATATTTGAGTTTATCGATCCAGAGGGTTCAACTGAGCCTCAGAATCATAATAAAGTACAAGCTTCATACTTGACGCTATGCCAATATTGCAGCAAATACTGCTTACTCTTTGACCAGTATTCATACGCACATTAATACACAGAAAATGGCATCTTCGGGCTGTAGAAGCGCTCTGCTGAAAAGAGCAGACGTTTAAAAGTTTTTGACATGTGTCGCGCTACCATTGAGACACTGCCACTGATGTGGGAGGAGCTGACAGCGTCCCAGCCATTGAAGATGGCTCTGGGACATACCAAGTTTGGTATGTGTCAGCTCTCATTGTTGTCAGGATCTCTCCTAAGTGAAGTCAGAATATGTAAACAGCCTCATTAAAAAGGGAATTCATATGAAACATTTTTGGGTGGAGTGATGGTTTTTGATGTTTGCCCTCACTGCCCTCAAAACACTGAAATAATCCAGATATAAACCATTTAAAGAACAGAATATATTATCCAGCATGCAGTCGTCATTTGGAGTGCATTTATTCTTTATATATTTGAGTAAGGGCCGGGTTAGATTATGACTAGTTTGTATGAAAAGTGTTTGTAGCTCTTCCAAACGGCCACACGTGAAGGCAGAGTGAAAAGCCATCATAGAGTGGGGGGGGGGTGACGTGATATTGTTTTTATATGAGGATAACAGCACACATTTTCTCCCCTGAAAGGCATTCACAGTATAATTCCACTATTATTCCAAATATGACAATATTCTGAATTTGATACAGATCATGTTAACAGCATATTGCGTTTGGATATTCGGAATATTTTCCAAATATAGCATTTTCTGATTAATACATGTGGGATAGGCAGATACTATCCAGGTTTTAGAAACATTCTTTGGACATGTGTTCTGAATATGCATCTCAATTGGGTTTTTTACCACAGTTTGCAACCGTTTACAGCCTCTTGCCTGTTTACAGTCAGCTTTCTGAATCGTCTCTGGCGTCGCTGTGGTTGTTTTACACAAACCAACGAGCCCACAGTTTGCAAGGCTGAGGTAGAGATGCATGCACAAAAGAAAAGCCCACATTTCTGGCCGGAAGGAGAAACACACCTTTTTGAAACTTTAACACCACCGGTGGAAAACTTTGAAAAAATCATTTTTTGACAGCTGCATGTAAACAGGAATTCCACCCCATTAGTGGAATATTAATTTTTATTACCCATGTAAACAGCTAAGTAGGTATATTGTCTTTTTCAGAATAAGGGCCAAAAAACGGAATATTTTGTGCATGTAAACGTAGTCATTGTTGCACGAAAATGATAAAAAATAGTTGCGTAACAAACGATAAAAGGGAGCCAATCTCTGCGTGGAGTTGGTGTGAATGTTGGATTGTGGGTTTCTGAAATCCGATGTTTGGGGGACTGACAACCAGTTCTGATGGAGCATACTGCTGCTTTAAATATAGAAAAAAAGTGTAGATTCTGAATGTCTGAATGCTCAGTAGATAATGCACATGACCTAACAAGATCAATTTCACAATTCTTTAAGATAATTTGAGTGAGGAGGAAATGAAGCAGAGTGAAGCATCCCTATCTAAAGATCCTGGCTGGCGTGGGAGACTTTTGCGGTTGAGGTGACTAAGGAGTCTTATTTCTGGGCCAGACTCACATTAGTGACATTTATCATTGAGAGGGAAGATGGTATAATTAGCTTGTCAGTCTACTTTAGGCTGAGCTGGCGCTCTTTGTGAAGAAGAATGGACTGCAAGCCCAAGGAGCTGACAGGCAGTCGATAATGTGGCAATTAATGTCATAAATAATTCTAAAGCCAATTATATTTAAATGGACCTCACCCTCTAAAACAGCACTTTATTTCCTATCACTTTATGATGTGTTCTGTATCAAACAGCAGGAGCAGATTTTCTTTTTTTTTTTCTTCTACATATGGCCGACATATGGCGGAGACATAATGTGACGCATAAAAATCAGAAGGGCCATGCAGGAGATTTATTTGTTGATTCAGTTTGCTGTTGACTTATGAATGTCTTCCTTATTGCTGAAACATCACCTGCGGTAAAAGGCAACTACAAAGTGTAAAACCACTTTTAATCAAAATTATATTGCCTCCATGTTTCTAGCTGTATAAAATGTCTCCAGCTCTTAAAGAATGTGAGTAATTTAATGGCAGTAGTGGTTAAATATATCAAATGCTCCCTCTGGCCTTGGGAGGGTCAAGCCCAGTGTGATATATAGAGAAGACTCTGATGGCTGAAGGTCGTGTCAGCTTCTTCTGCATAATGCATGAATCCTGTAACTCTCTCTGACTCCAATCTTCTGAACCTGAACCTTGGGATGAACATTTTACTAAGTAAATCAGCGAGCATGCTGGCATTTCTATTAACCTCCAGTGTGGAACTGACACAAACATGAATCACAGTAAATAATATCTTGCAAATTGTAAATCATGTTTACAACTTGTGCTGAGAAGTGGTGTTATTGGATAGTGCCATCTGTTTGCTGTTTGTTACTGCTAATTTCTTTGCACAGAAGCAGAAGAGAGGCTGTTTTTAATGTGCAAAATTACAATTTAGCAATAACAAATATGGGAAAGTGCTGATTGCTGATGCTGAACCAAATTACATTTACCGCAAGGATTTATTTCTTAAACCACCCCACAAACAACATCTTAACAACATCCACAGATTGTATTTTATTTTATGTTATATCAAAGTAGCAATATTCTATTATTATGCAGGTTGTATTTTGCCTTTGATGAGTGGTATTTCCCACTTCAAAGATGGAAATAGCCACGAGCTTTGATTTATGCATGCATGGAGTGAAACAAAAGAAAAGGAAATGTTGACCTTTACAGGGAACATAAAGGGTCAGCGCGGCAACTGTGCCTTACAGGCAAATTGCCTCCCAGTGCCGGCGATCTGTCCTTACAAACGCAATGGAATTCTTATCTTTTGCCATTTGTTTTCTGTTTCAACGGTAGAAATGTGTAGAGGCACAATGTTTCTCGCTATGCACAGGTCACCTCGCAGCAGCTATTTAAAAAAAAAAACAGGAACAAATGAAGCCAAAGTGACGGAAATGTTAACAGCAAAGTTTTTCCCTCAATTTAAATCAGATTCAGAGAAATATTCAAGTGGCAGCGCTGAGAATCTTCACTTTGTTTACACTGCGTGCAAGTCTGCTAGCTCTCCTGCCCGCCTTCATTTCTGTATCAAAGGGTAAACTAATGCAAAATGTATATGGCCCTTGGCATAAAAGATGGTGGTGCAGCTCGGTACAGGAAGATCTGTGTGCTAAAAGCTTGAAACATCTGTGTAAACACATGGCCTTTTTCCAACCATGTAGTCAATGTTCTGATAGCCTTAAGATAGATGTCCAAGGCAATATACCTTGCCCCGGGGCCATGCTGGAATGGCTTTGAACATCTGAAAAACCTTGAGCTTCTAGCAATATCCACTTTCAATATTCCAGCTTGACAGCAAAGCATAGAAGAATTCGACCTATGGCTTTTATTTGACTCTCTGTTGTTCTAAGCATCGGATCGATCGCACCAGTTCAGAGTGGAAATGTTTCGGAAATAAGAAGTTTTAATGATGCAGTGCTATTTAATGGTGGTTTTGTTGCCAGATTATTTTCAAATTGAAGGGATTGTTTTTATATAACAGTGTTTGGAAAGGCAGGGACAAACGGAACAAAAAAGATAGGACCTTCTGCCTTTGTTGTTGTTCTTTAATTCTGTTAATAGCCCAAGGTAAAGATTTATCTGCTCTTGTCAATTTACCTCAGCCTCAATATAAAGCACCAAGGTCACTTTTTCCTTGCCTGGCCCACAGGATTAAATTGTCATGTCACTCTAATAGGCAGCACAGGGAATCATTAGTCCAGCTCAGCTGCCTGACTGATAGGCATTTCAGTCCAATCATGGGAGTGTGCCGCCACAGGCCAGCCAGTATTGACACTGTGTCAGGACTGAGAGGGGACGCCTTAATCAGCCAGGACACTCTCAACATTGATTTGACAAGCTGTCGTAATGACCCCCTTGTTTTGGTAAAGGATCACTGTTTATCCGGGCTGGCATTGATGCACTTGGAGTGCTGCATTGTCATGGAAACTATTATCACCAGCCAAGCCTGTGCAGCTGGACACGAGTTGTGTTCAGAGGGGGGCATGGATTCGTGCGTGTGCGTGTGTGTGTGTGTGTGTGTGTATATATATATATATACATGCACAGCGCAGTGTGACTGGTAACGACAGGCAGTAGCTGTAGTTTGAAGTAAGAGTTAGTACCTGACGGGGTGTCCATTATCAGGTTTTAATGGACGACGGGGAGGCCAGTCCCTCCTTTGTTCTCCTCTGGGCTGCAGTTTAATATTCCTGAGCTAGAAAATCTCTAGTAATCATCGTGATTTAACTCAGATTATTACAATTGATGCTCTAATCTTTGCCACTCTGTCCGTTCTTTTTGTGCGATATTGGTTAATAATTAACATTAATTATTGAGACAATTGCCATCATAATTTGACAAATCACATTTATAATTAAGCTCAGTGCATCACTGCACAGAACCTTTTATTAAAAAATCAATGTAATGACTGTAGATTTCCTTACAGTTGATATATACAGTAATCAGGTGTGATGTTGTGATGGCTACATGTGTTTGTTTACTAAGAAGGTGACACTGGCAGGAGGATCAGGGAAATCAGCGGCCTCTCTGCGAGGTGTTAGACTGTAAATATTATTGGCATGCTGACAGTCTCCCACAGCGCCATGGTGTGTAAAATCGTTAACAGGCAACATGACGGGCCCTCTCCATCCCCACGGTGTGAATGTGGGGAGTGTTTTTATCGGCCGTTATCCAGAGGGTGTCCCGTGTCACATGATCAGTCTGGCAATCAGAAAGTGCCTTATGTCATCATCCATGGAGAAGGCTTTATATATGTAGTCCCTCTTAGATAAATACATGGAAAGAACGACACGACATAATGTAGAACACAATACAGCAGCTTTTAATTTGTGAAAATACAAAATGAAATCATGTACAATTTTATGTACATGCCTATTTGTGCAAGACAATAAACTGTATTTATTATTGGGTATTATGACATAGTCAGAAATAGCAACTTAGCACTGTCAATGTGCTAAAAATAAATCCACAAAATAATACAAACTAGACTGCAATCCCAAATGTCTCTCAACCCCACAGGTACTGTCAAACAAGAACACACCAGAAAGAAATATTTTACATTAAGCTTTACAGATTTCTTTGAAAAATACATACAATGAATTGCTATCAGGCTCTGCTAGCTATGGATCATTTAAAATAGTTTTTAAGACTTCAAATGATTTACTACAGTTCTAGTTATCTCCAGGGAATTACAGCCTCATATTAAGAAATTCAAAGTTTTTAAAAGAATGGTTTCTAAGCAAAGAGGAAGGTACATTTATCATTCTCACAGGACGTAAATTTTGCTTAAATTCAGCTAAACTAGAAGCCTCTTTTCGCAGCAGTGGGTCTTCTGGAGTCCTCCGTTGGCTTCAGCACCGCCTGGCACATGACATGAAAAATGCCACAACCTCTCCCTTTCCAAAATAAGCCGAGATTGTGACACATCCTCTGTGGATAAAGCTTGCTCTGTTTTTTTTTTGTTTTTTTTACCTTTCCTTCCCCTTCATTGATTCTGAAGTAAAGTGACAACAGTGCCAATATAGCTATGCTTCTTAATTTATAAGACAAGACAAGATTAATAACCACTCTTAGATTTGCATTCTGGACTCATGCATGTACAAAACAATCTGTGCTTCATTAGATGTGTTTCTTTTAGGAATATATCAGATGTGTAACTGATCACCAAGATGGTTTACCAACAGAATAAAAATACATAAATAGCCAACATAACTTTTTATGATAGAGCTGTTTTTCATGTATCAACAAAACGCAGTAACATGTCTGATTATGGCATTAAGATTGGTCATGGAGTACATACAAGTGTGTAATGGCCTCCAAGACAATCCCGTGTCAGGCAGTGCTTCCAGCCAAAGGAGGACTTAAAGATGCCCACATCATGCGATACGAGGCTTTCACGATCAACTCATCTACAGACTTATCATATGGTGCCATGCTATGCCATAGAATTTAGCTTTTCCGTCTATGATGTCTTAAGTAAATGAATATCTCTGTCACTGTATTATAAACTGTGTGTGTTTTTGGTTATACTTTGTGGACAACAAAACAGCTCCATCATATTTGGCTACAAAAAAGAAGAGAAGAAATATTCCTAACATTTTACCCCTGGAGAAACTTTGCAGATACTTAAAAGCTTTATTTAATACGATTTCTGGGATATTGGACATTGCAACCAAACAGCGACATAAAAACAGTTATAACAAACGACTCAAAAAGGCAAAGAGAAGACAAATATAAATGGATAAAGATAAGGCTGGAGCCAAATGCCATTTACACATGGACACTGGCCTTCTTAACTGTCACAAATGTTGTGAATTAGCTCCAAATGGCAAAGGAATCACTGCGAGTCAGTCACTAACAATGCCATCGTGGTGGGATCGCGGCTGGATGTAAAATACACATTTTAACATACTGTACAGAATAGCTCTGCAACACTGGGTAAAGTCAATGCAGTAGTAGTAGTAGTAGTTGTTCATCAATAGCTAAAAAGGCAACTTTTACAATTGCAAAACTTCATCCAGTTCTAATAATCACCTCTTTTTGGAGCAGTAGTCATTTCTACTTTGCTGTTATCCTTCAAGTGACCCTCATTCCCCAAAATGGAACAAAAAAAAGTCATGGAGTCTGGTCACCACTAAAGATTAGCTGTGCAAACAAATAGTTGAGTGGTCGCGGCATTTGACTGTGATTGTCTTCATGTATGATTCAAAATCTGCTTGTACAATAAGCTGCAGAGGTGAATGAGGAAAGCAGTTTGTGTTTGTCTCATCTAATGTCAATTGATGCTTTGTGTTTGCAGATGAGAAGATCCCAGTCTGACGCCTACACGATGAGTCTCCTGGGAGTCCAAGCGTCCAGGTGTCCAGAGCTCAGCACTCGTCTTCTGCTTCTCTGATGGGTGGAATCAAGCTGCTTGTGGATTTATACTGACTGACTTGGTTGATGGCGAGCGTATTCACAGGCTTGATCTGGATGGTCCTTAGGTGGGTATTCTCTGGCTCATCTGTAAACCACGTCTTTTCTGAGAAAGAGCCAGAATCATAGAGACAAAGAGGAGGGACATCAGACTGTTAATGCTACAAGAAAGTCAATTTCAATTTCAGTGTTTGTTTTTCAAGTGCACACAGAACATAGGGAGGACCTTTTAAAAATTGTAATTGAATTTGTAAAAATAAATTCTGACAAAATAAAAATTATTCTCCAAGATGAGTTTTTTTTTAATGGCAGGTAAGTGTCACTCTGTAGCCCAGTTTGAACCTCAGTCATGTACAAAAAATGTTTTCTATAAATACCATCCTGCCATTGAAGCATGCTGTTTTGTTGTCAGCAGACATGCAGGTCACCATTTAAAAACAAAATCTGTTTTTTATACTTCACTGTACCAAATTAGAAGTTAATACTTTAAACTTCACAGTTCATACTGTCAAGGGTTTTATCTTTTTGAGGGGCTTCAGCTTTTGGCTTGATGCAACTTTCTTTTCTGATAGAAGGAAATGGATAGTCTGGCATTACATATCGCTGGTGATTCATCCACTTGGCAACGTCCGTGGTCATGCATTTTCATCAACATGACTTAAGGCAGTGATCTGCAGTACATTAAAACGTATGCCAGTAGATAACATGTTGCCAATAATAAAACATCAAACATCACTTGATACAGAATAAAGTGAAGTAGCATCAAACCATTCAGTTGCAATCACACATTCTACAGTCAAACCTACAGTGAGATGTACTGCATAGGTCATAACCATGCGGTCCTGATGCAGTCATTTGGAAACGCTAAACTACTTGGCTTTCATTCAGAGGGCAAGATGTCAGCAAGGACATGACCATGTTCAATGCATTATTTAACATCATGCATAATCATTCACTTCCATACCTTGGCCCACTCTATTCATCCTTGTTGCACTTTGGAAAAAGAAAGTAGTACACTAAATGTAAGCTAAATGGGAAATACTAACATGACCATTAATAACAGAAACTGCACAGCATTATGATCAGAGGTATAAAAACAGCCGATGCTCTCATTACATATGGATGTGGAGTAGGTTAAACAGTAGGGGGCGACCAATAACTCAACAGAAAATAAAGAAAAACAGAACATGTATCATGTCAAGAAAAAGGGCCATTACTATGCATCTAACCATGTGTCCAGCAGTCATATTATATCCATGCCTGTTGCCAAAGCAACTGGAAGGATGATGCTGTCCATGTTTTAGATGTAATTCAGAAACCCAGTGAGCATCATGCAGCTAACAAAACAAATATTGTACAATGTACTATGATCAGCACAAAACAAGCAACTTCATATATAAATAAATATATTTCTGTAAAATGTGCAATGCAAATTAATTTGTTTTTATTTCAAATGGGAACAGATTACTAATCAACTTGTAGTGTTCATTCAGCTCAGCAGCTGTGAAAATGTAACATGCTCATTCATTTTTTTCAATGAACAATCAAAGAATATTTGAATGTGAATAATTTCCCATAGAAACACAATTTTATTAGAAATAACTTGGAGAATGCATACCTCCACCAATTCTGCAAAACCTACATCCTGTCTGGGAGTACTACATGATACATGTCATGAGTTGTATGATTTCCTTTGCCCAGGATTTGAGATAGCAGGTAGGTTTGGGGATAATCATGAACCTACTGCTGATCACTGATGTGTTAGAATTTTCTCAAAAAATGAGAGGGTTTCCTCTGCATTCTGCAAAGATCATAACATTGCATGTTTGTGTCTATTTAGAAAACGGTTTGGAATTCCCAGCCTTTTTGGGGTCTCTGGTTCGGGTCCGATATCAGGTGCCACCTGAAGAGCTGAACAGCTGAACAGCTGAGGTAGGACAACTAGAGTGTGTTATTGGGAGGATCTAACCCCGATTGGTGCTTTATTGGACGACTTCTTTTTATTGTGTTGTAATTTTACTTAGCTCCAGAACCCCTTAGACCAAAGACTGATGATCAATTATGAAGTTGTATGATTTAGTCAGCTGCTGTATGTTTGAGATGTTCAGGTGAAGAGCAGAGTTTTCAGCTGGTCACTCGCTGGTAGAGAGAGTTGCAAGGGTTTTCTATGACTTATTTTTCTCCAACATACTATACTATGATTTTTTGATTACTTTTTTTGACATACTATATTGTGACATTTTTTGACATGCTATACTCTATATACATTATACTATGTAGTGTTTTTCTCAGTTTTTTTCAACATATTATACTATGTCCTTCTCTTTCACTTGTTTCAATATATTATATTACTCTGCCGATTTGGATTTTTTTCAAAAAATAAAATGTGCAATGCCTTTAGGGGGCCTTTTTAAACAACATACTCG
>JAOVVB010148200.1:0-11889 GCA_028570985.1 Heterobranchus longifilis
CTCTTTCTCTCTCTCTCTCTCTCTCTCTCTTTCTTTCTCTCTCTCTCTCTCTCTCTCTCTCTCTCTCCTGTTAATCTTCAGCTCTACTAACAAATAAAGCAGGCAAACAAGCCCCCCAAAAATCTAAATACACCTGTGTGATTTTTAGCATTTTAGTTAGAATCATTGTAATATGAAATATATGGAAAAAAGTAAGAATAAAAAAAGAAGCAAAGTAAATAAATAAAAGAGTAATTCAGAAAAATATCATGGGAATACATATGATAAAAAAGTAAAAGCATAGAGGGGGGGGGGGGGATAAAAACGCTGCACACTGGCAACCTGGACTACAACATCCTGTAGCTCCCATATCAGATTCATCATTGATGTACAGAACCAAGAAAAGAGTTTTCGATGTCCTTTCTTCTGTGCAGAGACACTGTGGGAGGATTAAAGTGTTTTACGGCTCCTCTTAGATTTACTGATGTGCTCTCTCTTCTAGAAAAAATGCAGGTGTTCACAGAAAAATACTAATCTCATCCTGAAGATCTAAAGCAGGCATCTTTATTGAGTTGTTACATTGATCAAGATTTCCAAATAAAAAAGAAAATCCTCTCTTAGCAATGCCAGATCTTTATTTTTATTTTTTTTTAATATCTGATTTTCTTTTTTTTTTGGTGCCATGAGAGCTTTCTGAGGAGAACACGTGACCAGAGTTTTATTATTACATTACTAGGTATTGTATGCTGGGTTCCCATGGAATGAGGAACTGTGATGCACAGATTTACAAAAACACCAAACCTTTTTGTCCTCTTTGTCTCTTCAGGAAAAAGACGATGGCACTGCTGGCGATCTGTTGATCAAACAGGCCCGTAGCGACCAGGCCACGGTTCAGGCCACAGACGAGTACGCGGAACGGGTCAGCATTGACGAAAACTTCAGCCTGCACATCACCAAGGCCTCGCTCAAAGACCAAAAGACCTTCACCTGCATGGAGGTGTCAGGCGTCAACCTCCTGGAGTACCCCGTCTCTGTCCTCGTTTACAGTAAGATCAATATCGACACAAAGGATGTGTAGAAGTCTGTAATGTCTGATGTGTGTCAGACTTCAGACAGCTTCAGGTGAAAAAGGGTGAATCTTCAAAAAAAATGCTGAAGTGGGTTGAGATGGGGGGGGGGGGTTAGGGGAGATAAAGTCACAGCGAGCGGGTGCCTCAGTCGCTGTTCTCACAGTGACGCTGCTCCCTGTCTCGCATGAAGTGCCAAATATCGCGCATGTTTCTTTCCATATTTCCACAATCCTGTCTGAATAAAACCATAAAAGACACCCATAATAAACAGAACACCATTACTTAAACAGATGGATGAAGCCAGCAATGTTCAGATTCAGATTCAAAAAAGTTTATTGTCTGTCGTGACAGAAAATCGTCGTCGACGTGGCTCATGTTACATATTCCATATCTGAAAAAGGACTATAGCTACCATCATGTCACATTTGTGAAATTGCATTAGCATCTTTCACTACTGCATCTGAATATATTACATTGATGGATTACATATTGAAGCATTGTACTGCTAAAATGGAGATACTGGGCTACAAATACTCTGATAGTTATGTAATGCATTCTGCAAAATGATCTTGTGCGCATGCGTAGTCCTTTTCAAATAAATCAATTCATGCAGACTGATCTGTTTTTACATTTAGTGAATATTGTCATGCTACATGCTATTTTGGTGTAATTTCCAGGAAGTCACTCATGTAAACAGAAAATCATTCACACGGACAAATTAACAAATAACAATTACATCTGTCAAGCTTATTCAAAGATACGCGGGTGACATTTGGAGGGAGCTGTCCTAACAAACAGCTCGGCTTTAATTGCATTAAAACTCAATGTGGATTTATTCCTTTTGTTTCCTCCTGTGCTTTAGGAAATTTCACTACCCAAGACTGCCCATATATCACCTGCTAATGGTCTTTGCAAACCCAAGCGTGAAATAGGACATGAAGAGACTGACTCAATAGGCCTTAGAGAGACTATTAGGTTGAAGTTAACAGAGGAAAAGTTTAAATTATGTCCTACAGCTTGAATATTAACAACACAATAAGTTTGCAGCTAAACATGTAGATTAACCAGGCTGTCTTGTCAGTTGCTGAATGTTTAGTGTTTGTACTCATTGTGTCCCTCAGTTCAGTAGCTACATTTAGAAAGAAACAGACATCTAGAAGACATGTACTGTAAACAACTGTATGCAAATTCCCCTCAAGCCACTCTTTTGTGATTCCAAAACCTGATTGTCTCCTTATGTGTTTGCAGAGAAACCGTCTTCAGTTCAGATTATGGACAAGCCTGAAGTATTGCAGAAGGACAAGCCAACAACGGTGAGATTCAATACAGACTTTTACATTTTAGTGTTCTGTACAGTGTCCCATCACAACAAATGAATTCTGCACACGTAAATGTGTGTGTAAGTAAGTATTTTTCCCTGAACTGCTGTACCTGTAGTGTACTGAATGTAAATATTTACCCACTCTGGGAACTGAGCTGGTGAATTTCAATCATATTGTTGAGACATGGTGAGTAGCGCTCACAGTGTGACATGAAAACCAGAGTATTGCATGAGTTGCCATTGTGGTCCCTGATGGGGCACACAACAAGCTGACATGTTGGATAATAGAGAGTCCGAGCAGCCTGAGGCGTCAGACAGAGCTGTTGCAGTGGAGGGATTCCCCCAGTGGTGACTTAGGGTGGCTCAAAAGTGCAGTATTCACGCATATCTACAACTCTTGATTTTATTAAGTGAGCATCAACATAGATTGAACATAAGTGTGCAGATTTTGGCGTCAAAGCTCTGTCTCAAATCACTCCCTGTAAGCATGAGAATATTTAGTAATAAATAATGCCACCGAAAGATAACAGGGAAAGACCCCCCCCCGGGGCATCATATGAGACAGAGCCCACAGGTGGATGCTGGGGTGGCGGTGGGAAAGTAAAACTTAATTGAAGGCGATAGCAAGCAGGCAGCAGCAGCAGCACAGCAGGGCAAAACACGGAGCAGCAGAGATAGCATGCACGACAGCATACGCAAGCAAGCAGAACGAGCAGGTAAGCAATGGGGTTTAAATAGCCCACCATGTGACAGATCATGTGATGGTGAGAATGGCGCTACTTGAGATGTCTGCCTGAACTCGCCCCGCAGGCTTCGCATCATTGCACGTAATGCAGAATCAAATTCCACCTGGACACTTTTAGGTGTCGGACGCCAGCAACTCAGCACAACTAGTGGATTAGTGTGCAAGTCAGTCGCTCTATAGCCTGGTATCCAGCCGTTACCTGCTGAGCCAGTGTTTCATTTTCTCCTGCAGGATCTGTCTGGCCTCTCTCCCATTCATACAGATTTCCACTCGACTCAAAACTTGTAGATCCAATCACAACCGTTTATTTCATATGGGACGGATTTCAAACGAGGACCGTCATGTCAGAATGTAGTTACAGAACGTCCGTCCAGCGAAACGCACCACGAAACTCAGACCAAACGGTCAAACAAAGCAGTGCTGATAGAATATGAATTAAGATTATGTTGCTGTGTTGCCTATTTCTCACCTAAAATGTTTTCAGAAACACATTTTAGTGTGCGTTGTAGCAGAAACCACTTTCATCACAAACTAAAAAACAGCACATAACGGTGTGTGTGTGTTGTAGGTGAAACCAAAACAAAAGTGCTGATTGGCTGATACCTGCCACCTCAGTGTTGTTGCTCTGATTCGGTTGTAGCTCTATCCAGAGGTCTGTGCTGTTGGAAATCAAAAATCAGTTGAGAGGTACCAGACTAATTAGCATTTCAAATTAGTCTAGCGCTGCCAGGCTAGTCACTGTATGGCGAGAGCAAATGAAACGGCGGAGCTGGAAGACCTGCCTGCAGGTTCCCGGTCAGCTACAGCAGTGACGGAGAGAGAGAGTTGTGTATAAGACGATCACTGGGCCGAGGAAAAAACAAACCAGAGCCCAAATCTTTATCCCCGTGTGTCCAAGCAGCCTTTAGACAGTTAAATACCCTCTTTGTTTATCCACCACCGTGGCTGGTTAATTACACTTAAATTGCTCTTACCACTTGTTTTCATTATGAATTTATTAACATACAACACACATACACATTGAAGCGTAAAAAACAAGAAGGGTGTAGCCTCATGGAAAAAAAAAGAAAAAACATCTACATAGCAGTTGTGGCCGTTAGTTGCCGTCCCCTGCGGTTGGCTCGTTATAACGCTGCGTTTTTCCCTCGAGTCAGAGGAGGTGAAGAAGAGCAGCTAATACGAGATTTGTGATTCAGCTGCAGTCAAAGTAATGCTGTGGTCTCTCCTTATTTTGCTGTTTATTTTCATTCCCTGAAGACACACACACACACACACACACACACACACACACACTGACATTCACTCTAGTATAAGTCTCTGTTGGAAAAAAGAGAAAACTTTTGAAAAGCTTTGGGCAGCACATTCACAGTGGTCATCTGCCTCCTCTCACTAGCAAGCGATGCACATTTATTCCACCACATGCAGCATATACACATTTATTATGGATCAAGTGAGTACTGCTACCTCCATTGGTATTCCCACCTAAAAATTCAGGTTCTATTGAACAGCTTTGAGCATTTCGTGGTGAGGAGAGAGAGACGGGGAGAGACACAGAGAATATGAGTGGGAAATAAAAAAAAAAAAGTGTGAGTGGAAGAGAGGGGTTTCAGTTTTGATAACTTGCAGGAGGGATGATGAAGGGCACGGTTGCTTCATACTCAAGTGGAATTCCAAATTAGAGGCAAGTGTCGTGTTGAGTGGTGGAGAATGCTTGCCTGATATCAGACAGAATTGTCAACTAGCTACACTCCGTTTACAGATTCAGTCTGACATTTCTTCCACACTTTCGATTTCCAAGGGGGAGGGAGATTAGATTTCTCCTAACCAATCACCGGAGACTTCCGGTCCGGTCCGGCGAACTTCCGCTTTAGCCCGATGTTAACTTGAATTAGGGAAAAAATAATTAAATCGTGCGGCTCTTCTAGACTTTCCAAATGTTGTCGGACCGAATCGATCAAATTCTGAAAGTGAAAACAAATCATTTCGCAGGGGTTGTGATGCTCAAACCGTTTTACAGCCGCACAGAGTACAACTTTTCTTTTTTTATGATTCCACTCTTTTTTTTGTAAACTAAACGTCACTGTGGCAGAGCACAAGTTTAACTAACTTGGTTGTGATTGGCCAGTGAGCCCAGTCCTGCAACACACACTGATGGAAAGTCATTTAATCAGAGCTCTCCTCCTGGACTTAGATTTACAGTATGTTAATTTATTCTATAATTAAGTTATTGCAGGGGGATTTTTTTTTTTTAATCTGAATCAGACAGCAGCACATCTTCTTTCCTCCTTCTCGTTTCCTCATCCTCTATCCCTGCAGGTTAGATCAAACCATACAGTACACTGGCTGAAGTGGGTGTTTTTGGTTGAAATAAAGGATATCCAGCACAACTGACACTGTGGAATTCAAGCCATTGTAATTTGTCAATGGAGGGAGGCTAAAGAGCATCTGCTGCACATACACTGCCAACAGCAAAAGTCACAATGCATTACCTGCACATACATGCATGCATACACACACACACACACACACACACACACACACACACTCCTCTCTTAAAGGTGCAATAAGCTCCTGATTTTCCTCTACTTCACATTGCATAATGATCACAAATACACCTGCAGAGGTTTCATAGTGCCAACAACTCAACAATTATTTCAATCACTTTCTTCCCCGTGCTCTCTGCTTCGGGAAGAACAACGCTCCACTGTGTGCTGAATTTCAACACTCACAATCACTCTCCACCTACTGGCATTTTCAGCTGCTCAGTGATTGACGACTGGGTTAAAAAAAAAAAAAAAAATATATATATTCTGCTATGAAGCTGAAAAAAAGCAAATACCAAAGTAGTACTGTCTGACATTCAGAATGTTACGAAGCATTTCTGCTGGATGGATGCTTTAATTAACTACATTGCTTGTTGCTATTGTGCAAAAGTTGATGAAGTTCATTTGTACTGTATTAGCACTGACAGTCGGCGTGTTTATCTGTAGTCGAGTCTAGTAAAGCTTTGGCTTGCATGACCTACCTGTATCATACCCGGCAATAAACAAGTTAGGTTATATTTATTACAGTATGTTTACTCCATGTGAAAACATGATTTCCAAGCGTGAAACATGGGAATTGTACCATCTGTGTGACTTGAACTTTTCTGACAGCAGTCCTGATCAGATGTTGACACAGTACAGATAAGAACATGTTCCACCGTTTATCATCCGGCCACCACGAGTTGGATAGTATCACTGCTTTCTTATACCTATGGAACTCATTTGTGGATCTGATTCTCTATGGGTGAAACCATGGCAACACAGTGATATGTACTGGTGTCTTGCCTTTTTTATTGACCATCATCAGAGTTTGCCAAATCTGATAAGACGCTCGCGTTCCTGTGCCAAAACAAAGAAGAATAATTATAGAGTGATTAATTAAATGCTGCCTAAGTCTCATACATTTTCAAAAATTTCCACAAGCTGGATGAAAAGATGCACACCATATTGGACTATCAAACAGACAATAGATAATATTACATGTGTCACGGTGTGTGGAATGGAGGAGGTGGAGGACCCAAATGCAGAGAGGCAGGCAGGTTGAAAATAACAAAAAAGCTAGTTTTGTTTAAACAAAAGCTGAATAACAAAATACAAAAAGGCACGAGGGAATACAAAAATACAAAACACAAAAAAAAACTAAAACACTAGGAAAACACACAGGGAATGGGGAACAGGTGAAAACACTGGGAGCTGATTGGTGGACACTCGAGGAGCTGGGAAGGACTAACGAGAGATGAGAGACAGGTGCTGAAGGAAACTGTGAGCAGCAAAAATGTGTTTTGCTTATTGATCATTCACTTGGATGTTTCAGCTGCATTGTGCAGAGTGATATATGTGCAGCGTTTGACACTATAAAGCTGTTTTCACATTCATGTGCAAAAGTTTCTCTTAAATCTCAGTTTCATACATGTATGTTGTGATTTATTTATTTATTCATATAAATCTGTGGTGCCATTCATGGTCCAATATGCAGCTTAAAGTGGAAAAGAGGTAACACTTACTCCATTAAGCCACAATATGCAGCTTGAAACCAGCACACATACACTAATAATGGACTTTCAGTGAAGTAGGACACAGCTTGTGTCGAGCAGTTAAATTTTTCAATATTGCATTTAATATGCATATTCACAGATTTCAGATTTTTCCATGAGGGAGAAGTAGTAGTTTTATTTGTTTTTAACAAGGTATTTGAACTTTTTGTGGAAAAAAAGAAACATGTCAGATGAGCTCCTACTACTGTTTGAGTATTGTATTTCCTGACAGAAGACTCAAAGACATGCTTGTGGTGCAGGATATGAAACCAGGCGGTTTGGGAATGTTTAAAAAAAAACCAATGTTCTTATGACTCACTCATTGCTGGTTTCACACACACACACAGCGTATCTGCTACCGTTGCTGACCTTCAATCCTAAAGATGTAGCAGCGAGATAGAGAGACAGCGTGCTTATGAACACAAAAACTAATTCATTCCTAAATGAGAAAGATGTTTGTCTTTTCTGGCGCACGTCCAACATTCTTCTGCTAATGTTGACATCATATTATACACCTCGAGGACAGAGAAATAGGGCTTTGCTGAAATGGGTTTTAGAGTGAAGCTGCTAATAGTTAGTATTTGAGCTGATAAAAGAAAAAAAAAAAAGACGTACACGTTTCCTACACAATTAATCTTCTCTGCAGTAATATTTATATTAAAAACAGACAATGTTATATAATATAATATTGTTATGTTCTTCAATTCAGGTTAAGAGCATAAACAAACTGTTTCATATTGTTCATTTAATAAATATCAAACTCCGTCACTTGACAGTGGATACTGACGAAACCAGATTAAATAAAATAAATGTATCCGTCACGTCCTCCTGAATCTGCTTCTTTGCATTTTCAATTAAATCACGTAAATTAATTAAAATACTCTTGTGAGTATGAGTGGGCTTTGTTTTATATTTTAGTGTTTTGTTCCCTTTTCTGTTTCCTTCAGGTGGGAACATGTGTTGCAGCAGATGCAAACCCCGCAGCTACGATCACATGGAAAAAGAATGGAAAGCCTTTGGCAGCTGATGGGAAAGGTAACATGACTGCATAGTGTTTGGTGACACACCCAGAAACTATCCAACAGTCACACCACACAACGCACTGTCACACGGAGATCCCCCTGGGGGCCAGCACGTGTCTTTGCACAGTGACGAGAGAGTGAAAATGAAATCATAGTGTATAGTATCTACCCAAGACAAACAATAGACAATAGAAACACGTCATTCCCTGTTGTTTACTTGTCACCGTAGGATGCAGTAATATGATACTGCATAACAGCTGGAGTAAACATTATGCAAAAGTTTGGCCTTTGTTTTTATCGTATCTAGGAGCAACCAGTGAGTTCCTGAAAGTAAACTACCCATTCATGAGAAGTGGGTAAATTGGTGACATTTTATTTTTTAAAGATTTATAACTATAAAGACTATAACACAGGTGTAAAAATGTATTATTATAATCATCTTTATTTTAAAATAGATTTTTATGAACATGTAGACTCAGACGTCAGATTTCGACAAAATCAAAAATTAATCAGGCATAAAAATGGTTAGCTATATCCTAAGGACCTCTGTCTCACTTCCTGGTTTCAAAAAAGGTGGGAATTAAATAATATGGTTATCGGGTGTGTCTCAACTACTGTATAACACGTCAACTCTTCTAAATCTAAATAAGAATTATGGTTTTAAAATGTGTATTTTCATTAGGATTAAGAGAACTCTTAACAACTTTGAAAAATAAAATGGCTACTCAAAAATATCTGTCAGATATTTCATCTTAAAAAGCTGAGATTACTTTTTTTAAATTAATAACTGGTAGGTTGGCCCATTATAAGGTTTGATAGCACTTTGAACTTTTAAAATATTTTTTTTCCCAGCATAAAAATAAGGTTTTCTCAAGAATCTGTGAAAGAAAATCACATAACTGTTAACCCAATAGGCAACAAAAACTTCTTATCATCTGGACTGTTTTGATACAATAAACTCAACCCCAAAGAAAGCTGTTTGCAATATACGAATTAACCTGCAGCTGAATGCTACACCTGCACCATTAACTATGTTGTGTACTTGTGTGTGTGTGCGTGTGTGTGTGTGTGTGTGTGTGTGTGTGTGTGTGTGTGTGTGCGTGTGTGTGTGTCTGCAGCTGTTGTGATCACCCCCAGCATGAAGCTGGATCCAGCGACAGGTCTATCCACCACCTCCTCCACCCTCCAGTATGTAGCTTCCAAGCAAGACGTCGGCGCCGTCTTTGCCTGCGTGTCCACACATGAGCTGGCCGATCAGGAGACTGACCTGGAGCCCTTTCCCGTTCACTGTAAGTGGAGCGCAGCGCCGCCTACATACATTATAGGTTGTCAAGACGAGCGAGTGGTCTATGGTGGAGTTGGACCAACTAGTTGTGATACTTGTTTGGTTGGTGGTTTAATGAGGTGATATTTATTATGGTCTTGCAGCTCTTTTTAGCCTCGTGTGTCCTTGTGTAATAAAGGACTTCACCAAGGTTGTGTGCTTTTAAAATGGAAGAAAAGCAGCGGCACTGAAAATTGAGTGTTTGGTCTCATGCAATATGTATTTTAGGTGCAAAATATGGATGGAGGGAATGAATACAAATTTATACAAATAGCCACTGCGTGCACACACACACACAGAGAAATGCATATGAAAATATGTATTTATCCACTTAAGAAGGCCTGTTATATTATATTTTAAAATATGTTAACCGCAATAATGTAGTCAAATAATTTAAAGGTTTTAACAAAAATCTCCCACACTGATTGTTTTGTTTTGTTTTTTATCTGACATCATCAACATATATTTCCTCACATAAGCCTACAGCCTTTCTCCTGCAGCAGAAAACACTTCCTTTCCTGATATGTTATTTGTTTACGCTGTAGAGTGGCTACAAAGATGCAAACCATCCCATTAAAAGTTTATAGAAATGTAATATCTTTTGAAATTTGCATATTTTCATAAAGAAAATTCTATCAAGTCGTGTCCATGAACATTTGCATTCTCTTGGGAGAGACGATGGAGATAGTAGCTAACTCACTCTCCACCAGAGCAACAGCTTAATGTCTGAAATGCACAAATGTAAAATGCATCTGACAGACTTCCCCATAAATTATTCACACCCCAAATACATCATGATTCAAGATTCTTTCTAATGTAGTTAAAAGCGGAGTTTATTTCGTTACATTGAATGAAATCCTCTCAATACCTGACTGATTAGCAGCTCCCCTAATTCAGATGAGGGAACTGCTGCGAGTGGTGACATAAGAGTTGAAATGCTGCACACTGCTCCGATCCGCCGACTCTCACAGTAATTCTATAGAGAGAGAGAGAAGCCAATCAGAAGTGAGGTGTTTAATGCAGTTACAGTATGAAACCGGCTTGGAATATACTTTTTTTTTTTAATTTAACTTTTAATCATATGTGTATAATGAAAGGGAAATGTAATCTCTGAAATAGGCACTCTGCCATCTAATCCAGAATCAATTTGCTGTTGTATTCACATACATGTGGAGGAATCCATGTTTGATGGAAACATATAAACAGTAGGACAACAGGACACTACAAGACATCTGCTACAATAACCTGTATATATTACAGGGTTCCTGCAGATCCTTAAAAAGTCTTAAAAGCCACTGAAGTCATTAATCTAAAAATATGACCTTAACTGGTATTTAAATGTCTCAAATAAATCTTTCAAAAGTCTTAAAAAATCTATGAATCTTTTTTTTTTTCTGCCGTTGCATCATATCTTAAAATAATTGGTAACATCTCATTTTAAATATATAGGACTGAACAACTTGTCGTGTGAGGCGTTTTATCACAGTGCTCTGGAAACTGCACATAACGACGCAGTGAACAATGTGCTTGCTGAGCTTTCGCTTTTTTTTTTAGGATTTGAAGGTTTGGGTGAATTCCAGCAGTGGAATTACAGTCAGTGTGCTCGTTATGTTCCTGATCACATCCCTGAACTTTGAAGAGAAAATGGAGTGGGAGGCTTGGATCAATAAATGAAAGTGGGGATCTTGGAAGGCTTTGGCAGTAGCAAGTTCATCGGGGACTTTTTTCCAGTTTATTTTTGTGTAAGTAGGGTGGTCTACACACTTGGCTGATCAGAAGACTGATGGGGTCACCTTTCGTGAAATGTGATGGAGGATTATTCCATCGGTGTATGTATCTCCGTGCTTGATGATTGAATTGATCCAGTGCGAAGGTGATTTATTTGTCAGTGATGTCTGTAAAGTACACGTATTCTTTCTTTCTTTTCTTCCATTTCCTCTCAGATCCATCGGAGCAGGTTAGCCTCCAAATTATGTCCCAGGGACCCATCGCAGAAGGAGATAACGTGACACTGAAGTGTCGCGCTGATGGCAACCCTCCACCCAGCTCCTTCTTCTTCCACTTCAAGGTCAGTCAAAGCCCAAACGTCAACCTCAAACAGCCAACTGCTGTCTGCTCTGGAATAATAGTTAGGTCATTGAGAATTCAGTCATCGCTTGCGTGGTAATCCAGACTGCGGCAACCACTCATTACCACAAATGTGAATTTCCTCTTTTGAAATGGTCTTGAATGTGGAAAAGATACTGTTCAAAAGGTAAAAAGGTAAAAACCAATTTGGTGGTGATGGTTCAATTTCAAGTGGTGCCTGCTTTTGAGTTATTGCTACAGTATATGTCTTATCAGTCTGACT
>JAOVVB010148230.1:0-11886 GCA_028570985.1 Heterobranchus longifilis
CTGTGGAAACCATTGCAATTTATGTGCCCTCAGGCCTCATCTTGTGTGCCCTCAATCACTTAGCTGATCTGATGTGAAAAAGCAGAAAGCAGAAAGGCCTATCCCAACAAAGCAAATCAACAAAAAGCAATGGACTCAGCAGCACGAAATGGACCCACTCTGTCTGATACTGCAGCTATCAAAGTTACAAATTGGAAAAGAGAAGCTCTGAGACAGATGCTGGATTACCAACCAAGTATAAAATCACAGATAAGACTATGGAATGAGTAAGCTTTAGTCAGTCATGTAGTCTATGTGATATGCCGGTACATGCAGGATTTCTGTGTGCACTTAAAAATGTGCAAGGATATGTAACAAAAAGTTGCTTCTCAACTGCTGGGTAAAGTGAAGCTGGTTAGCATCAACCCTGGAGGCAAAACCAAGTCTCTTAGTTACCTAGACGCCTTTTGAAGTGCAGTTTGGTGGCTTCCCATATACAGTAGGAAGGGCTTTGAGTTTGGATACGCGAGTGTGCGAGGGTCCGCTGGGATCCATGTGACATAAATGTCATCATCAGAGGGTATGCTATATGGTATATATATATATATATATATATAGGTATATGCATAGGACATCCAAGCACCTCCAATTTGTTGTGACTAGGGATGGGACAATAAGCGATTTTATCGTGGATCGCGATGAAAGACACTCACAATAAGTTGATCGTGGTGCATTTCCATTATCGGGATAATCGTGAATATCATGAATATCCTCACAAATTAGCTGCAGTTTACTACAGTCCTATTCGTGATGCACGTTAATTTTTCCAGAAAAAAGTGGTGATGTTTTGAGAAAAAAAGTGCTAATATTAAAAGTAAAAGTCACAATTTTATGAGGAAAAAAGCTCTAATGCTTTGAGCAAAAAGTTGCAATATATTGAGAAAAAAAGTCCCAACAAAGCTAAATGTAAGTTAAAGTGAGTAAAGTAAAATGATTCCAGTGTGTTTTAGTGCCGTTTTAAGAGGTTTAAGCATATTTCGATGATTATTGGGATAATATCGTGATTCGCACTTGTTTTGTCCAGGATAATTGTGAAATGAAATTTTCATATCATCCCATGCCTAGTTGTGACGTTGCGGACTTGTCCGCACAGCCAGTACACTACAAGTGGTAGCATAGCGATCTACAGTGCACGTGCAGAACGTGTCCTCCAAGCGGAAAGTATAAACAGAATATCTAAGCGTTTGTGGTGTCTGCAGCTGTCCATGTACGCGTCCGTTTAGGAGTATAATCAAGGCTTAACACCTGACCTACCAATTACCATTTTGCAGATATTTTTGCATACCTTTTTATATTAATATTTAATGAATGGCTATTAAACTTCCATATCAGAGAGCTATCCCGACACACATCCCCTCCGGACACGTTCATAGATGAGTGTTTCTGAGTCTGTGTGGACACGTGTTCATGTGCATGAATAGATTTTGTGAGCATTCGTGTCTGCATATTGGAAGTTTTGATCACATCTGAAAAGGCTACTCTGGATGTTGGTACAACTTGCCAAGCATCCGTGCCTGTGCCTCACATTTTCCTATGCATGTATGTGTGTGAGTGTGCTCATGTCCACAGTTAGGCACGTAATGAGTAATTTACAGCCCCTGCCAGGGAAAGATCCAGCTGCATAGTGTTGTATGTGGTGGTGGGCGGTAAGCTGATGACTCCCTAAATGAGAACTGAGTCAGGCTTGTCAGACAAGTTGAGGAACGAGGCCAATATCGGGGCCGGAGCCAGGGCCATGATAGTCAGCCTTGAGAGTGGGTGGGCAGCTGGCCAGAACCATAACTTAAAACACATTAACATCAAACCGACACATTAAGAGCAAATTATCAGCTGCTTGCTTTCGCCCTGGAAATTAAATTGGATTGCTGGGGCCAATAAACACAGAGAGACAGCTATCATCCTTCTGCAGCACATATAAGTGTTAATTGGCAAACATTTGGTAAAATGGGCCATTTCAACAAAGAAAATTAAATTATACACAATTAAGTGCCGTAACTTTTGATAAAACTTCACATTAAAGATAAGATGTTATTCAAGTTTCATAAAGTTTAAGTGTCCGTCTGTCTCAAGCAAATCTGGAGTATTAGATTATTTATTTCAAACATTGTTTTTTTCTGGTATAAAATTGCGTGCTTATGACTTGTACTTTGTCATTTCTCTGTATAGATCTGCAGTTGTTGGGACAACTTCCAGCTGGTGTCACCAAGCATCACTTCAACAACATTGCTTTAACAATGATGCAATAGCAAAAGAATAAAATGTACTTTTACTGCTGATAGTAATGCATGTCCAATTAGCGTGCCTCTTACCCACCACCACAGCTGCCCCAGGGTCTGGCTAGTGCCGAGTTAATCAGGGTTAATTTGTTAGAAACACAAGGGGAGGAATTAATCAAATGGGGTCTTCTTTTATACACAGATCATTAGAACCACATGGGCTACCCACTGGGTACACAACTTTACTGGGTCAGGGCTGGCTTCCCATAAAAAGGAACAGAGGCTTTTCTCAGTGCTGGTCCCAGTGTATTACTCACAGACCACTGCTCTGCTAAGTTAGAGCTAAGCTGATGCTATCCAGGCCTCTTCACAGACGGGTGCACCTGCTAAGCTAATGCTAAGCTAACGCTGGTCAGATCCTATTACTTACGGATGGGCGCACAGCTATGCTAGCTGCTAATAGCCTCACTGGTGTGGGCCAACGACGCAGCACTTCAGCAGCAGAACGGCTTCATTCTCTTTCTCATCCGCATGGGTTTTCCTTCTCATATCCGCCTCAATCACAGACTGACATTTATAGATAATAATCTTGAACTTATTGAGGGAGTCCAAATGGTCACTGTGCTACAACTGAGGATGAGATTACTGATTTGAAAGTATATTTTGTGCCCTCTACCCAGAACATTAACAGTAGGCTACTCCAAAAATCAGCACTGGCAGTAAACAGTTAAAATAATAACATAACTTTGATTGGCATGTTAATTTTGTGTATAGGCTTATATTACTTCTGAAAATGTCAGTGATGTGACCCATTTCTGAGTTGATGAAAAGAGGTCGTCAAGCATTTAAATGAGCCTTTTTATTTTTAAGGTTTAATGTCATATTCCGGATGAGCATTGCCAGACACATCATCACTAGAGCTGAATTTTAATACAATGCAATCAATTATTCCAGAAAATATACCATGAATTATTTAGGTAATGACTGAAATTAGTTTTGTTGATAAGTGGCACATTAATTAAAAATAAGGAAATTAAAGGACAATTTCAGCGCAGTTTTTCCTCATTTCTTGTATTCCTTACTCAACATCACTGTCACGGCAGATTTCTTTTCTCTTATTTTTTAATAAGTACCGGTCTAACCATGATAACCCTCCAAATGTCTTAAGGGTAAAAAAAAAGACCTGCTTACTAATTTAACTGCAGAGAAAACTAAATTAATTTTTTTTCTATATGAAATTTGATAACATTTCCTGGCTTGACTGTAGCAATAGGACAAGTGAATCATCTGTCCCGTCCTTTTTCAAATAAAAGCTGTACACCATTAGGGTACAAATATTGTCTTTTGGTCTCCTCCTGTATCTTTAGAGCTCAGACGGTATATTTCATTTGTTTAATATTTACAAGCCCTCCAAATCATACGACCACCTTCTAATACGACCCGTAAGAACGTTTATTAAATTAGCCCCCCTAGCGGTGGCAGGAAATACAACCCACAGGAGTGTTTCCCATCCTCATACCTAAACGTAACAGTCCTGGTTTTAATGTTTAGGCAACAGAACTACTTAGTTCAGGTTAGAAATAGATTGTGGTTTTGGCTCAAATCAGTACATTTGTTATGTTACTTCACTTCCGTGAATATGTAAATGCCATAATTACGCATGTGACGTAGAACGTGACATATTCCATTTGTTACGTAAAGTGAAAATAATATGCCGTTTACTTTTATTTTCAAATGGGACACAAACAGCGGTCTCCTGGGTCAAAGTCCTGTGTTTGTTTGGCACATGCACTACCCCTCCCACCCGCCCTAAACGGACTTTCTTGGTCTAACACTACGTTGTATGACTCCCTGCTTTCCTCCCCTCATAATTACTATTTATTACACTGAGAATAAAGTTAACTATGGGTTGGAATTGCTGCTTGTACAAACGACCCATGGTGTCGTTTTTAGGTGGACAGTCACGTTTTTCCAGGTTTTTACACTTTGGTTTTTGTACAGTCAATTTGAACAAACAAGATACAACGTGTTAATTAACTGACAGAGCCAGGCTGTTTTCCAAACTGGTCCATGCATGTAAAAACTGACCAGTATGTTGACCAGTGTAACCTTGGAGTCCTTTTGGTCATTTGATCATCACTTCTCAGTCCACAGAAGAAATCACCCAGTGCCTCCATCATGGTCTGAACTGCCGAGAGCAGATGTTGACATTTTGGCATTTTGTACTGTGGTTATAGGCAATAATGTCAGCCAGGATCTTGCCTTTTCTTTGTACTATGAGTGAGCCAGGCATTGCCAATCAATCACAGAAAAGAAACACAATCCATCTAAGAAAATAACTGCTTGATTCTGTTTCACACCCTTAACTAATCCCGCGGGGCAGAAACCTTTAACCTTTGTGACCCCGCCTCTTCATCTCATGCCAGTGAATCCTGACGGTGCCTCATCCATCAGGAACAAGGAGTCATGATGAAGCTTGCACGAAACTGGATACTTATTGCAATCTAATCTCTTGTCTACTCTAAGCAGTACATGCGCTTGCATACAGAAACATATAAAACAGACAACTGCAAACATACTCACAGGGTCACACACACACGCATGTGGCACTAAACATAAACCCTTACTGATACGCCCGAACTCACAAATCCTTGACACACATGTACTGTATTACAGCTTCTTATGTTCTTACCAAAGAGTGATCAGTTTCATCCAACGGAGCAAAAGTCATGTTTTGAGCAGATTTATTTAAATAGCCCAAAAGCACTCATCACAAATTTGAATTACAATCCGTACAGCATACTACACCGTGTAGTGTATCCTTAGAAAGTATGGTATCTTTTCAAAGTATATCAAATATGAAAAATAAGCTTTGTGTGCAGGTGCAGGGCTTGTTACAGTCTACACTGCACATTTATACTACAACTTGAACTAAAGAATACCGTTTTTTTTTTCTTTTTGGAATTGAACAATTCTAAACTGAAAACAAAACTATGCTCATTGCATTCAGAAAAAAAAAACCAAGCATGCCATGTGTTGTGGAAGAATATGTTGCTTTTTATAGCAACTAAGACCTTTGAACTAAGAACCTGAGGGGAAGCTGAATGAAATACTTTCAGGTAACCAAAGAAGGCTCCTGTCAAAGCACTTGGTGTTCAGTGCCTCGCTCAAGGGCTCCAAAAGTAAGCAAAAGTAGCGGTGCTGTCATTGTGGGAGATTGACCCAACCAATTTTCAGATTCCAGTCAACCTCAAGGCCATGCGAGTGCTGGCAATATGGTCAAACGTTGACAGGTCAATCAGTCACCACATAAGCAAGTTCTGTCTTTCCAATGTTGCACTCAGGCCTAATATGTCATGTATGAAAATGTCATATTTTCAGGAGCTGAAAAACTGTTTTTTAATGATGTCCCTGTTTTTTTTGTTGTTGTTTTGTTTTTATTTTTTACATCAAGCTTGGTGGAAATGCACAACTCTTACAACACATCAATGATGTGATACAAACTGAGGCTAAAGAGTTTCACATTACTAAGAGCCTCC
This sequence comes from Heterobranchus longifilis, assembly GCA_028570985.1. Classification (NCBI taxonomy): domain Eukaryota; kingdom Metazoa; phylum Chordata; class Actinopteri; order Siluriformes; family Clariidae; genus Heterobranchus; species Heterobranchus longifilis. The sequence continues at coordinate 5,795 of JAOVVB010148230.1, forward strand.
CGAGGCAGAATCCTAAACCACTCTTGCTCGGTTTCAAAATGTACAGTCTGCTTACTAAAGCGCTGGGTTGCAACTCAGCATTGCTTCCCCTACTGTAGCCTCTGAAAAAGGAGCTGTTTTGTTGTTTTCTGTTGCGCGCACACACGCACACACACACACACACACACGCACGCACACACGCGGATTTGTATATCAGCTGGAGTTTTTATTGTTACATCCGAGCTGCAAGGGGAAGGACGACAGCTTGTTGGTTTTGGGGCAAATGAGGGTCAGCAGAAAGAACCCTGTTGTTTCATTGTTTCCCGTCGGCCTGAATGACAAGCGGAGAGATGCCGTTTCTCGCACAGGGCATCTCCCTGCGTACACGGAGCGGTGGCCCAGTTTGCGACGGGATCAGGGCATTACTCTTAATCCACCAGATAGATGTCATATGCACGCACGCGCACACAACCACATACTGAGAAACAAAAATGGTGGCGAGAGAGCAGCGGAGAAAAAGAGGGAGTAAAAGAGGAATTTGAAAAAAAAAAAAAAAAAAAAACGTGCATCATTCACACACGCAAAGCTCAGTGCGCTGCTTGTATTGTTACACCAGCGCTCATGTGCAGAATGCGCATATGGTACAGTGTCATGCAAGGATTCCAACTATGCACATGGGATACTGTTCCATCTGATTGCATCTTAATACCCTCAGTTCACTAGTGTGTGGTGGAGCTTGTGTAGCAAGCATGTGTGTTGATGGAGTCAAAGTTTAATAAAAAATGATGCTTTTGTCCAAAAGAGGAAACTAAAATAAGGCCTCTATTTTCTAAAACCGTATTATGTTTAAAATGTATTCCATTCATTTGGCACTAAGTTTGAGTGAACATAAGCACAACTGAAAGCAATTTTTCAGAGTGCATTTAACATTTCAATACATGCAGGCACGCGACACGCAACAAAGATGTCAGTGTCCCAGCAGCCGCTGTTTGAATTCTCAACATTCAAATCTCTGAGTCCCCACTGTTGATATTAAAAGAGGCATTGTATGTCATACAAAATGAGATAAAAAGAGAAAAGAACAGCCTTTCCTTCCCCCCCCCCCCCCAAGCTTTCTGTCCCTCCTTTCTCACCAGATTATACGGACGTGCAGAGAAGAGGCGGCAAGCGAGCGAGAAAAGAGCAATGGAGAAAGTCACGGCGAATGAGACGAGGGCACGGGAAAAAGAAAAATATAGACAGAGGAGACGAAGTATGAATCCTTTCCACCCTCTGTGTGTCTGTACTGCTCCCCCTAACCGCCACAGTGGAAGTCTGGGAGCATCATCGTTTTGATGGATGACTGGGCCTTTACATGGCCGACCCTGGAAGTTACACAGGGGACAAGAGGGCAGGAGGCTGAAAGGAAAACAAGAGTGGGTTGTGGATGTGTGTGCTTTTACTGGGCTCTGTATAATGTTGTACCTTTAAAACATTGCAGGACTGGAATGGCTGCCTCAAGCTTATACTTGTGTGCTCGTGTATGTGTGCGCATGTTAGAAGGTGGCGATGATACATTTTCAGCATCGTACAATCACAAGCTTGGAGCTACGCTGCACTTTTAAAAAATAGACTGTACTGAACATGCTGCATGTTTTACAAACATTCTTTTTTTTTTTACCATATTTACCATAATATCTATAACAGATTCTGCATATGAATATAGAATCTGTAGGCAACGGGACAAGATTTGTGGAGCGGAAGCGCTCTGGTTTCCATTTGTAGTCCGACCAATCACGTTTGAGCGTGCTTTGGTTGCATGCAGTCTGTGTGGAGAGAAAAAGAGGCGGCCGTAATGCAATCTCGGAATCCATCGGTTAACGTCTGATGACGACTTTGCTTTTTATTAGCTTTTTGTTATTATCTGAGACATCTCAAACAGCTAATCGGACTGTAACGACCGGCGCACAGAAGAGGAAGTCGGATATCCGTTAGCTACACCGGAAAGCCCGAAATATTGGCCTTCATCCCCAGAGGCTAAATTGCCATCAGACAGATTCCAAGATTGTATTTACCATAACATATTTACACTTACAGAACAATCATTTATAAAACAGATATGCAAAATGTCTACTAGACAGTCGGCACCATTGTTACTAGGGTTATCCTCAACTACAGGAATTCTTAGTCGACTCATACGATTTTAATAAGTCATTCAGTATGAAAAAAACATAAAAAATGACTAATCGACTAAAGAAATCTTAGTCGACTAAGAACAAAACGACCGTTTAGTCGACTAATCGACTGAGAGGTGGCAGCCCTAATGTTACTGATGTCTCTGACGGGATAACTCCAAGATGTTTAACAGTCTGAATGGAGAGCTTGAATGACCTCCTCCTCTTTCTCTTCCATTATTCTCTTTCAGTCTATCGCATCTTTTAGTCCTCCCACACTCCCCTTCTGTCTTCATATCTTTTATCCTTAGTCTCACCCAAAATCAGGTGGTTTCATCACCGCTGCTGTGAGATTCAAAGCTGCATTTGTCAACTTGACAAATTGGCAGAGAAGTCATGCCTGGCCAAGACTTTCTCTTACACAGGTACTGTAGACCCCCATACTAATATAGTCTGTTTACACACACGCACGCACGCACTACTCATTCATCAGTTTGCTTATGTAAAAATCATATCCTGGTGTCAGAAACCTGGATACGTTCTTATGTTGCTCTTGTGTCTTTAACTTGAGTCATGTGGTAGTTATGATGACACTTTATGATTAACAATGTAGTGATGGTCTACATGCTGAAAACAAGTCTGACACTGGTTTAATGGGGGATAAACTGATTATTACTGTTTCCTTCCTTATGATGGTGATAAGATGGGATGGAAGATGTGTCCAGAAAGCCAAACACAAATGTGAGAGAAGTCGCACGTGATCTGAAAACTGGATAATGTCACAATTGCATACACAGGGAGGAGGTTCTACTGGGATGTATGGAATGTGTATTTCTTAGTTAATTAATTATCTTGGCTTAATGGAAGAAATAAAAAAATTTCTGTGCTTGTTATTGTGTAATAAGTCCTTTTTAAATTCAATTCATACACTGGGATATGAATAACTGGGTGACTTTATGTTTCATGCAATATTCTAAATATGATTAAACCTGGGGCTAAACCAGCTTTGTGATAATTTAAACTTTAAACAATTTTTTTAATGAAAGTATGTTTAAAAAGTTTTTTTCAAATCTGTCAATAAGTAAATGTGCACTGTATGGTACTCATCAATTTTCATGCCGGTATCTATCGCTGCAACCCTAGACGATTGGTCAATTCATAGAAAATGTAAGTAATAATCTATTAAGTGTTTGCTATTTCTTTATATTTTTTATGTACAAATGGCAGAAATTTAAAGCTTTCAGCCTCAACGTTCCAGTTTTCTTAGCCTTCTATGATAGAGTAGGAAATGAATACCTCTGGGTTTTGGACTTTTGGTTGGACAAAACAAGCAATCTGAAGACAATACCTTATTGACACGGGGACCCAACGATTAAAAGGGGAAACAATCGACAGATTAATCAATAATTAAAATGATCAGTAGTTGCAGCCGTAATTAAAACCAGCGCACGACTCATAACCAGAATACTAATGTGCCTCTGAGAAATACATCGGACTAGCCACAATCAGGGATCACACTCACTCACACACACACACACACACACACACAATCGCACAAGCAGTGGAAAAATTATCTGATTTGCCATATGTGGTCTGCCTATCCATGCCAAGTAATACTGGGATGGACAAAAACAGCTGGCCGCATATCAAACCTGCTACCCAACACACACTCGTACAGTCTCACACACATACAGATAAACACACTCACACACATACAGTAGGGATGTGATATCTGGAGTGGAGTGGTTTGTAAGAGAAAACCAGGTCATTCCAATCCTGCGTGTACACGTGCTGCATATATAAATTCAGCTGTTTCTCTTTATGCATGTCTATATCTGTGAGTAGGTGTGTGTGTGTGAAAATATATGTATGTGGGTCTGAGTGTGAAAGGACTCACAGTCTGCATCAGCGAGGAAGAGGAAGCTGAGGAGGAGCAGGCCTGGACTGGCAGAGTGCATCATGGGATATGTCGACACATGCATGCTGTATCCACCGTGAGCTCACTGCCTCACTGTACGACAGGACGATAGAAACAGGCCCTCACAACCTGGAGAGGAAGTAAAAAGAAAATGCAGTCATTAGACTTGTTCCAAAATCCAAATTAAGAGAGTTTCAGATATTATATTGCTGTGCACACACACGCCAACACACACCAACACACACACACACACACACACACACATACACTTGAAGTGTGTGAGTTCCCTCTAGGCTTTACACTCCAGTTATGCAGCTGCCTCTCCTTTTCTCGCTTCATTAGGACCATACACTCATTGCCAGAGGCGTGTTTTGGTGTGTGCGCGTCTGTGTGCGTGCGAGAGAGTTCACAAAGTAGCTGATTAATTTCAACTTATGGCAAACATTTAGCATTAAAACATCACTCGGCTTCTAAAGCCTTTTTTTTTTTTTTTTTCTCCCAAGTAAGCAACGGCCTCATTTTTCCCCCTGCTTTAGTTTTTGCCCATTACAAAATCTACAAAGCAGACTTCAATACCGGATTTGTTCCAAATGTACGTCAAATCGGCATGATTTCATATTGATGAAAGGAATGAATGTTTTTAACATGGAGGGATGGAAGGATGGAGCGAGGGATTGATGGATGACGGGGAGATTAAAGTGGGAGGAGACTGATCTGCTGGCCACGTTGCACACGGTGTTGGGTCAACATACAGCTCAATGTCTCTATCCTTTCATCCTTACCTCGCCTCCTTTCTTAGACTCTCTCTGTCTCTCCCTCTAGTCCTTTCCTCCTTTTACTCCCCTGTCTTCGTTCTATTTCGCACGCTTGTTACTTTCACTTTTTTGTTCCATAAATATTTCTTCCTTAAATCCAAGTTTCCTATCTCTTTGAATCCGCTTTCGCTTCCTTCTCATTCATCTTGCCTTTTACTATTCCTCTCCCCCTAGCATCTTTCCTTCCCTTTTCCATCAGTCAGGCTTTCTGCCTTTTCCACTCTCTCTGTCCCTCTGTCGGTCTCTCTGCCATCTGCAGCGCCTGGTGTGAGTGTCTGGCATTAGAAGAGACAGGCGTCAGTCTGTGTCAGAAATCTCACAGCTCAAATCACATGGCACAATGAGACATGGCAGATCACTGCTGCTGTCCACAAACTGACAGTGTTAGAGATGCTGAAAGTGAGCGGAGGCAAAAGAGAGAGACAACACTTGGATGTGTAACGTGCAGTTTTGCATGAATGAACTTGCAGGCCTGCACTGTATGTGCATGCATATGAACTAGCTCATGCATATGTTGATGTATGTGCATGCATGTGTATATTACCGCGGACTGCCTGTGCTGAATTGCTTCTACAGTATATCCAGGGTTGGGGAGTAATGGAATACAAGTAACGGGATTACGTATTTAAAATACAAAATAGGAGTAACTGTATTCCATTACAGTTGCAGTTTAAGTTGGTGGTATTCTGAATACAGTTACTGTCTTTAAAAGTAGATTACTTGAAGGGATTCTTTATTACCTCCACCAAGGAGGTTATGCTTTCAATTTAGTTTGTTTGTTGGTTTGTTTGTCAACAGGATTACAGAAAAACAACTGTCCCGATTCTCATGAAGCTTGGTAGCATTGTGTAGCATGGGCCATGGAAGAACCCATTACATTTTGGAGCGGATCCAAATTACAGGGTGGATAGACAAATTATTTTTCGCTTTCGTTAACATTGTGAGATAGGGCATGGCTTTGGCGGAGGTCTGCGCTCCCCGAGTGCCCTTCTAGTTTGTTTTTGTTTTATTTGCTCGAAAGTTCACATGAGGCACGCATTTCCCATGAGCAGATTTTTTTTTTTAAATGTGCAACAATTTGTGCGTGCAGTGCACCTGCCACATGACAATGACAGAGGACAAACAACAGCCAAGAATGTGTTTTTTGGAAATATAAGAGCCAGACAAATGAGCACAGCAAGACCATTTTGAAGAATTCCAAAAGTAATCCAAAGTGTTACTTAATTA
>JAOVVB010148239.1:0-11886 GCA_028570985.1 Heterobranchus longifilis
AGGCCTTTCTGCTATTAGCCCTTTACCCTGCTTTTATTCTCTGGTTGGAACATTCAAAAGGGCTTCATCGCTCAGAGTTACTTCATTAATGGCGTTCTGTGAATGTGAAAAGTCCTGTACTTTTAATTTCAGAAGTGTATGAAGAGAAAGTAGGAGAGAAGGAAAGAGAGGACCATCTGAGATCAGACTCAATCCTGTTAATTTTACACACTTCCTACCCTCACCATGAACTGGAGGAAAAAAAAAAAAACCATCTCTTTCTTTAATTGTGTGTGCCTCTAAAAAGAAAATTGCTAGCATTCGCTGCAGTTCCAGTAAGAACACTAGTGATTAACCCCCTCTGTAGTTGTCCTCCTTTGTTGACCAGGAGCAATTACTTGTGATTGGATCAGTAGAATCCTTCTTCATTGATACTGGCTGAAGCTTAGCTGCCTAACAGAAAGTCCAGAGCAAGTGCTGGGTGATGAGAGATTTCACTCCTGTAGTTCACTCCTCACATAATCCACAGAGTATGTGTGTGTGTGTGTGTGTGTGTGTGTGTGCGTGTGTGTGGGGTCTCAGTGGACGGCTTATACAATGCCACCATTATGAGATGGACAGTGTTGATAGGCGTGTTCTGGCAACGATAACCTTTTGTCAGTGTTTTAACAAAGACTGAAATCAGCAGGAGGAAGGCTGATAGAGTTTTACACAGAGCTGGACGACACACACACACACACACACATCCTATCTGTAAAAGTCAACAGCCAGGCCTGCCCTTTACTGCCAGATAGCATGATGATATTGAGAGTGTAACAGAAAGGAGGATGGGAAGCCAACCTCTGGCTTTTTCAGCTGACTTCTCTCAAATCCTGTGCTAATCCACCGTGATTATGTCATAGCAGAGAAATGAGGAATGTTATCTTCACCCTCCATTTGCCTGCAAAGTGACAAGAGGAATAGAGATGGAGTAATTGCAATTCCCCCCGGTGTCAAAGCAGAGAGACGCGTTATGGTAATGAACGAGTCAAACTGACAATGAGAACGCATGAAGAGCACATTGGATAATTTAATCTCTCTCACACAAGCGCGCACACAAAACATAGTGAGGGTGAGTATTATTTTGTGTTGCAGGACTTTATATGGAAATTATAGGCGCAGACAAAAATAAAGCTGGGTGAAATAGTTTTTCCTCTATGGGTAATTTTACTTCCACTAAATATGATGAGTACATAATTTCTAGTCAGATTTTCCACCTTTTACAGATTTTATATACACCGATCAGCCATAATATTATAACCACCCAGGAAATACTGAGTAAGTCATCATGTCGCTGCAATGCACTGTGTTCCGACACCTTCTACTGGAACTGGCATTAACCTTTCCAGCGGGTTGTTCTCCACTAACACTTCTATTGTATCTGACTAAAGTCTTTACTTCCCAGGTGCATGAATGAGCCTTGGCTGCACATGCCAGTCACTGGTTCACTGGTTTTACTTCCTTGGACTACATTTGGTATGTTCTGACTACTGCAGACTGGGAACATCCCACATGAGCTGCAGTTTTGGAAAGCTCTGACCCTGTTGTCTAGCCATTACAATTTGGCCCTTGTCAAAGTCACTCAAATCCCTAGTCTTGCCCATTTTCTCTGCTTCCAACACATCAACTATTAGGCAGCAAGGAACAAAATGCTGCCTAATATATCCCACCAGGATGTTCCAGGTGCCATTGTAATGAGATATTGCAAATGTAGCTACTATGACATGGGCCAAATGATGATGGGTAGACAACTGGGTCAGATCAACTTGAGAACTCTGGCTCTAGTGGGATGTTCTAAGGCTGCAATTGTCAAAATCTGCCTAAGGTGATCCAAGGAAGGAAAACCAGTGAACTAGCAACAGGATCATGGGTGGCCAAGGCCCACTGATGCACATGGGGAGTAAAGACTGCCCTGTTTGTTCCTACCCAATAACTGCTTAACGCTATTTCCAATACTAAGGTGTCAAAACACACAGTGTATCTATGTTTTGGTGGCACCGGGGAGACCTACTTGGTCATGGAGATGATGTGCTCTTCCACTGTGAAGACTGTTGCTTCAGGGTCGTACCCATATCTCCAAGTTTTGGAAGGATGGGTCGTGGGTATGAAGGATGATCGGTATGAAGGATGGGTCAGCCAAGGCATACTGAAGGAGTTCTTGGCAGACTTCGACATGATGTTCCTTCTGAACCTGGGTCAGCAGCCTGGGGATGAACTTGGCAGCAAGACGGCGCATGTTCAAATCACAAGTGGTTATTGCCTGGACTGTTCCGCATGACGCATCAACAATGGCAGCAATGTTGTGGATTGTTCTCTGATGATCATCATCATGCACAAGTTGCCGAATGTTTTCGACATTTTTAGGGGTTGAGCTCATCAAATGTGTTCCTGATCTGTCGTCATCTTCCAGTGATGTTCTTCTGCTCTTGAAGCACACATGCCACTCAAAGCTGCCAACTCGTGGCAGCATCTGTGTAAAAATGTGGCAGCATCTGCGTCAAACGTCTTTGTAGCAGATTTGCCCAGTTTCACAGGGGATTTCACGTTCAAGTTTGTTCTAACTAGCTGTCCGTGATGAAATAGCAGACGTGGTAATGCACGTTGTCAGAATGGCACTAGTTGTACAGCTCCTGATGTACACAGAGCAATGTCTTTTGGCACACTGACTTATGAAGATTGATGCTGCCGGTGACTGTGCATGCAGCCTTGTGCTAGCCATCTGTTGGCGAGTTAAAAATTAGTCTCGTTAATTCATTTAATATGGAGTTAAATTGAAAATTTCTATTTGTAGATTTGTGGTTATTTGAGCCCAAGGCTCACCATAACCTAATCCTGTGACTCTCCAATGACAAAAGATAATATATTCTGTAGTATAGTGTAAGATCTTTTCACATCCCTTACTCATTCTTTTTTTGTGCACTAGAATGTTTCTTGGGAAATGTAAGAGGCTTCATGGTGGTATTGAACTGAATATCCAACTGTGTTCTCTGGGGATAAAATCACATGCTGGAACCTAATGGACCAAATTCATTTTTCCATCTGCTGGCTTAATTTGTCACCATAAGGCTGTTTTGCAGTAATTGTGTTCATGTGGATTTCCTCGCACACCATCATCACCACATACCACACACTTGGCTGGACCACAGTAACAACAGCAGTGGCATAAGCCTGAGTCTCTCCAGAGAAAAATAGTTTAAACTTGATTACTCTGATGTGCCTCATGAGGTGATCTCTTAGATTAAACAGCATTACTGTACATGCAGGCTGTGGGTTATGAAGCAGGTTGATATAAAATCACTTCAAGCTCTTCTACCTCATGAAACAATGTGAGATGGACCTACTGAGGCTTATGAGCTCGGCACCTCTATTAAGCTAATAACTCTTTTAGAGGAGAATTAAATTCTCTAAAAGACCATTACTCCTGGAAGATTCCTAAAAAAAGAAAAATCAAACTTTATTAAAATAGCATGAACTCTTATAACCCCAGAAAATGAGTTAATCATAAATACCTTAAAGCAACTCTCTGAAGTTTGTATTCTGAGGGTAAACTTTATGTAGGTCTTTTTTGCACAGTTTCCTCTCGGAGCCTCATTATTTATTTATACATAGTAAATTTATAGAACCTTAGCCTGACTCCTCACCCTGGTGATTGTTATTCAAGGAGAGCGCACCCTCTTCTGCTTTACGGCTTCTCTCTTCACAGTGCACAGATTTATGGCATTAAAATCCTCCACACAAGCTGATATTTGTCACTGGCATAACATAACAGTAGTAAAATGAGACAGTGGGTTTAACTCTGACTGAGAATTATGACTTATTTATGGATGTTTTGTGCATAATGAGCAATTGAAAATGAATCCTGCGTTGCTTTTGTCCCTTTAGCATTCATTTGCATGTGCTAGTTAGGCGCTTTATTATACTCACATATTTACTGTATATATTAGTACAATATTTTATAAAATACAAATCCATGAAGAAATTCACTCCTTAATTCAGTGCAATCATCATACATGGCAGTTTTATATATTCTTGTGCATACAATATGGTAAAACATAAACAAAACTGCAGGCCGACTAAAAGATTCTTTAATAACATGAAATTCCTGTGCAATCTATTCCTTATGGTGCATTATCTCAAGCAGCTCTAACAGTAGAGTTGACAAACCACACTTAATGCATGTAATAGATCCTTAATACAATCATTTTAAATAATGTTATCATCTCTGTAGTAACTTACAACTTAACATTATGGCCACCCACCCAATGTTGAGTAGGTTATCCTTTTGCCACCAAAACATTAATGACCCATCTGTTCTGACATTTCTTTCAGGAAACAAGATTAACATTTTTCTGAAATTGAGCTACAGTGGATCAGACTACTGTACACACACCAGCCTTCAGGCATCATTGAGCCTTGGCCACCCATGACCCTGTGACTGGTTCAACGGTTTTGTTTTCATGTACTACTTTTGGTATGTTCTGACCACTGCAAACCGGAAACATCCCACTAAAGCTGTAGTTAAGGAGTTGCCCTGACCCAGTTGTCTAGCCATCACAATTTTTTTAGGTAGGTATAGTTACACTATCTCATGGCACCTAAAAGTGGGTGGGATATACAGTATTTGGCAGCAAGTTAACCTTTTTTTTGCTGAACATAGTGTGTTGGAAGCAAAACAAATGAGCAAGCATAAGGAGTTGAGTGATTTTGACAAAGGCCAAATTAGGATGGCTAAAACAACTCTAAAACTGCCACTCTTGTGGGATGTTCCCAGTCTGCAGTGGTCGGGACATACCAAAAGTGATCTAAGGAAGGGAAACCGGTGAACTGGAGACAGGGTCATGGGCGACCAATGCTCATTAATGCAAGGGGGAGTGAAAGCTGGCCTGTGTAGTCCAATCCAATAGAAGAGCTACTGTAGCTCAAATTGTTGATAAGGGTAATGCAAGTTCCAGTAGAAAGGTGTCAGAACACACAGCGCTGTACTGTTTTGATAGCAAAATGGGGACCTGCTCATTATTAGGCGGGTGATCAGTATAATCAAAGACTAAACACCTGATTATTGAAATAGATATATTTTGTGTAAAAATGTATTTATTGTAACATTAATGGAATGAGTCTCTAGTGTCATTGCTTTGTAACAGTCTGAAAACACTTTGCACTGAGCTAAGGATCAGAGTCTCTTTAAACAGGACTGTCTGATTGAAAACAGGTGTTGCAGGTTAGTAATCCGTAGATCAATCCAATAGAAGAGCTACTGCTTGCTCATTTTTTTGCTTCCAACACATCATCTTCAGCAAAAAAAAAAAAGGTTAACTTGCTTCCTAATACTGTGTATACCACCCACTCTTAGGTGTCATGAGATATTGTAACTTTACCTAACTAAACTTTACCTACGGTACCTACCTAAAAAAATTGTGAAGGCTAGACAACTGGGTCAGGGCAACTACAGCTTTTGTAGGGAGAACAGGGTGTTTTTGGGAGTTGTAGTCTATGCCTTCCATGATGACAGACAAAGTGAATGACTGACAAACTATAATACAGTATGTGTTTTTTTTTTTAAAGTCATGAACAGAACATGAACTTTTATTATTTTTCTTTTTGTCAAATGACCATCACTAAATGTTGCTATAAACAGATAAAAAAGTGAGGAACATTTGAAAATAGCGAAATCACTAGAAAATCGCTACAGTATAAAAGAAATAACACACTTAAGGGTAAATAATAAATGATGAGATATAACAGTAAGTCCTTTCCTATTACAGTTCATTCTCCAACGTTTTATTTCTTATGATCACATGTTCCAACCTGTGGTCCCGAAGTCCTCCCTACCCTGCAGATTTTAGTGTCTTACCTTCACTTAGAATATCTGATTGGCCCAATCAGATGCGTTGAGATCAGTGAAAGACTGACATGAACAGAAAGTGGAGTAAACCAGTACCATTTTATAAAATAAATCATTTTCAGAGAAAAAATCAAGTCTTTTTCTACAAATATTACTTACTGATTATTCCTTGGCCATATCCAGTCTTTGCCTTTATCAGGTGTGTCATACAGGGCTACTCAAATGCAGCACAAATCTCGCTTTCAGAAGCAATATGATTTAATGAGGACGTACAGTACTCCAAATAAATAAAATAAAAGTTTTGTCAGAAATCACTCTTTCAATGAAATCTTTACATCTCATACATCGGAGGACATAAAACCAGTCTCAGTCTCAGAAAAATGCATGTCTGTATGTCTTTATGTCTGTATGTACAGTATGTCCAGCTAGATTTTCTCCCCGCATCAAGGTAAACTGGCTAGACAGAATTTAATGAAACTTTCCAGTCCTTCGGGATTAGTATAAATTAAACCTGTGCCATAAATGATATCACAATGTTAAGTAGAAGAGTAATTATGAGCAGTTACAGTATGTGGCAGATTGTGTCACATCATCTAGCATGTTTTTGGACAAATATAACGCTTTTTCCCCTTGAGATGGGCGTAGCTACTGTATACGTGTCACTCAATAGAGGCAATCAACATGATAGTTTACCGTGTATACACAGAGTGAATGGAAGACACAGAAACGACCACGCAAACAAAACGAAACACAAACAAATGAGTGAGACAGCATGGCTTCCTCCAAAAAAAAAAAAGGCAAGTACATGATGAAAACTGAACCTTCAAAAGTGAAACAACAGAACAATGTATGTTTATTTTTCCTGCAAGAGTTTGTATCATATGTACCAAGCAATAATGTGAAGCGTCATTATGAGATAAAACACGGGTCGTTAGAGCAAAAATATTCACAGCAGACTGAAAGCCCAGTGTTACACGCTAAAATCAAAAATCAAAATGTTGAGTAAAAGCGATGTTATGAACAGTTATGTGCTGGATTTAATAATCAACTTTAATATAAGCTACTGATAAGCTATTATCGCAATGTAAACAAACACCTGCACCGATATAGATATTAATTAGAAAAACTAAACTGAGTATTTTTATTGATTAGTTCATATTTTCACTGCTGAAAGAACAGCGTTGAAGTGATATAAGTGAATTTTAACCCGCTGCATTTGTTTTAAGACAAAACTTCATCTTTGTTCATTCACTCTCCGATTACCGAACAGGGAGTGTATTTGGCTGAGGAAAAAAAAATCGTACAACTTAGCATAAACAAGGCATAAAGTACTCAACCTTAAAACATTTGATTTCATTAGACAGAGTGTTTCGCTGTAAAGACAGGCGGAAATATACGTGGGCTTCAACAGGAAATAATAATATCACTGATTACATTAAAGTCGATCAGTTTCTTTTTAGCTTTAACCATTTAACGTTTTTTTTTTTTTTTCCATCAATGACTTGTACTTATGCTAGTATTATTATAGACATGTCTGTAGGACCTTATTCTCTTATCTGTGTTCATCTTTAACACTTCAGGAGACATGCCTATCAACCTTTACACTTTTTTCTTCTTTTTTTTTTTTTAAAGGTGATTCACCAGCAATTTCTTCCCTCTGCGTTTAGTAGATTGCTGGGGCCTTTTGCTCATCTTCTATTTTATCACTAAATTGACATCTGTTGAGAGATTTTTGGGACAGCATGGTGCCATTTCTGTACATGTTCTTCTTTTGTCCCGGTGGATTTCCATCAGATTCTCAAATTTCCCCACACCTTCCAAAAACAGGTGGATAGGCTGGATAGGGTATACTGCCTTCCCACCCATTTTCACACTGTGTTAAATAAAAAAAGAAAAAAACAATAAAATAAATAAATAAATAAATAAAAGAAAGGAAGAAAGAAAGAAGTAATAATTTAAGAGCCAATCAAGTCAAAACGTTTGTGTGTGGTGATTTACAAAATGATGGCTTTCTATTCTACATAGGACATATTTGGTTAACTAAAAAGGTAGAAACACTTGAGGTGAGTGTTTGCTCGGTGTGTCAGCGAATTGACTTCCTTCGTATCGTGCGAGAGAGAGAGAGAGAGAGCGAGAGAGAGAGAGAACATGTGTGCTTTTTTATCTCTGATAGTCCGTGTCTCAGTCTCAGTATGAGTTGCTGCTTGGCCGCTTGCCTCCTCTCATTCCTAACAGCTTTGGCCTGAGGACTGCACTCTGTCACACTTCATGCACTTTGCCTATTTGATGTTAGCCATCACACACACTCTGCTTCTGAGAGCTCCTTACTGAAGCGCTCGTCTTACAGGACCTGCTTTCATTCTCCCATAAAAATGGGTTAGGAGGATATTGAATAGGGATTTAGTTCATGTACCTGTATCATTAACTGAGAAATAACACTTTATTTGTTATCTTAATTAAATGACTATTTTTTTTTTTCTTTTTCAATAATGAGCCTGCTTGTATTTCTGGATTATTTAACTCTCAATTCTTTCTTAGTGCTTAATTAAAGATTTTCTTGTGTTAACCCTGCCAACCTTGAGATATCATATGATTATAAAGAAGTTTTGGAACGTCTCCTAATCACCTTCATTTAGTGCTTCTATATGGTTGTATACTCACATTCAAAAAACCACTGAAGCACTTTAAGCAAGAAAACACATCTGATAATATTAGGTCATCTTAACCAACACTTTGTCTAACCCCTGATCAAGGGCACTACTTAGTGTATGGAATAAGGGATTGTATACCCTACATAGCACACTAGTTTTCCATTCAACGGTATTTAGGATTTAGTCCAGGAACAAGTAAGTTATCTGATATTCTAAACTAGAATAAGTGGAAATACGTATAAAGTAACTCGTCATGTAGACAAAAGGTGAGGTTAATAAACCACCTGTATGATTTATTATCCTCATCGTTTATCCTTACAGTACTGGTAAGAACTTAAATCTACTTTCACCACTTTTAATTGGTTTTTCACCCCTTTTAATTATTATTATTCAAGGGGTGTTCAAGTCGAATTGTGTGTGTGTGTGTGTGTGTGTGTGTGTGGT
Source organism: Heterobranchus longifilis (assembly GCA_028570985.1). Classification (NCBI taxonomy): domain Eukaryota; kingdom Metazoa; phylum Chordata; class Actinopteri; order Siluriformes; family Clariidae; genus Heterobranchus; species Heterobranchus longifilis. The sequence continues at coordinate 8,956 of JAOVVB010148239.1, forward strand.
GTTTCACAGAATGAGGGCTTTCTATTCTACATAGAACATATTCGGTCAACTTAAAATTTAGAAACACCCGAGGTACGTGTTTCCAAGCTGTCGGTTGATAACTGTGAGTCGCCAGCTCCACAAGTCACAATTAGTCAGTTCCACCAGTCGCACAAGGACTGGTTAAATAAACAAATTAATCATAGCCAGTCAAATCTATTAAATCAATATCACACTCGAGGTCATGCTGTTGTACTGAATATCAGCACGGCTGTGATGTGTCCATAGCCACGAGGTGAAGATATCACAGCCATGCTGATAATAAGTACTAATGTTCTTGTGTGATATTGCTTAATTATTTTATCAGTGGATGTTTACTGTCATGAGTCATTTTTAAATCTGGATGAACATCTACAACCAAAAAAATTCTATTTTTTCTACACATCTAAAAATCTTTCTTGTTTGTTTGTCAATGGAACTCGCTAATAGTCTTTTTTTTTTTGTAGATGATCATTAACAGAATTATATTTACATAGTTTTAGCAAATGCTATTGAAAATAACTTGTGAAATGTTGCATGTAATTGTATCACTGTGCATCTGCTCCATGCTTTGGTTAAGAGTGTGTGTGTTTGCCAAGTGAATAAATGTGAAACTGAAACCTGGAGGGGAAAAACGAAAGAATAAATAAAAAAACAAACGTTATATTGCCAATATCAACATATAATTTTTTGACTTATTTGGCAGCTCTCTTGTCAGCATAGAGATTTTAATCATTGACACTGAGAGATGAGGCTGGTACAGCTGGCACTGTGCAGTGGCACGACCCCCCTGTGTGATTGACAGCTCTCTTTCTCTGGCTCAGATCTGTTCCGATGTTCCAGCTGCTTCAAATGTGCGAGTGGGTTCGCAGTTTCACTGTCATCTGTGAGTAGATGCACATTAGCAGAGAAGCAGTGAAGCAGAGACAAGCCTTCGGTGGTTTTCCTTCTATACAGCTGTTACTGATCCAAACCCAAGTTTACGTACAGTATCTGTGCATATACAAATCTCTCTTATAATTTTCTTTTTTTTTTTAAATCCACATCAGTCATTTTAAGTTAAATGTAGTATCAGTTTTTAGCTCTACCATATATATTAAACTAGAAATATTATTTCTAGTCGAAATGGTCAGTAAATATTTCATTTTCCCCTTGGAACATCTTATTGAGTGGGATTTATTTTACAGTTGAAATAACTACTAGATCTCTTCAGTGGTAGTAAAGATTTTATAAAATAAGTATTTTTGAGGTTAGAATCACTTAAAAAACCTAATATAACCATTTAGAAAACTGGCCTTGGTATTTTGTCAACCAGTTGTCATGGATTGGTGGAAGAAAGCATACTGTAGGTAATAAAACCAAAGGCAAAAGGTCGTCTGGTGATCAGCAAACTGAGAGCAATACTGTCTATCCAACGAGCAGAAGTGTGCCAACAGATAGATAAAAATAACTATACAGTAGGTGTGTCTCAATTCAAGGGCTGTAGTCTTCAAATGATGCATTTGAAGGTTGATTACATCATTGCGCTGTGACTGAGGCCTTCAAATGCTCCTTCTTTTTTGCGAAAATGGAGAAGGAACTGGTGGATCCTTTGTGGCCCAAACTATTCCAAAATTATTTTGTGAGCCAGGGAAGAGACTGAGAGCAGCCGCAGGACCTGAGGATATTGAAAATTAATATATAATAAAAATTACATATATAAATAAACATTTATACAAGGGAGCTTCATCTGAAATCCTAGAGACAGATTTTTGTAAAACGTGATTAAGTGTTGTTATGTGACATTGCATCCGACCTATGCCACATCCTTTTTCATCCCCCATGATCATTGTGATTTTATAGATATTTTATACTTCATATTACACTGATGCAAAGGTAAGGGCAGAAACAGCTGGTGAGAGAAGAAGGAAATCCTCCCTAGACCAGACAGTCTCATTTCTAGAAGGAAGACTGTGTCAAAGACTGAATAGCCTTGACCAAGGAATAGACAAAAACCATAAGAGAAGCTCAAAGAGGTAGAGCTGATTGAAACGGGAAACAGGTGAACTAGTGTCCAGGTGGGTGTGTGAATTGAAAAATGAAAACTGGATTGAGATCTGGATTAGAAGTAATGACTCTTATCTCAAGAATGGAATCAGCCATAACAGCGATGTTGAGTGGTAGAATTTATTTTTTGCAATTTTCTTAAATGAACACAGGCATTCATACAAACTATACTCCTATATCAGTTTATTTTTTCTTTTACCCCAGTACCTACCAAGCTACAGATGAGTAATTGAATACAGGACTAAGCTTCACGGTTTGCCTTCTACAAATCTGTCCATAAATCCTAACATTTGGTTTGTAACTGACGTTATTGTGTCTAAATCCACTGGGTGATCTATTGTTATCCATGCTACAGCACACATATGGTGGAGTATCACAAAAAAATCTGGTTACTGCTACATTCAGAGACGAGATTAACTTTGGGATTCATTGTGATGATCTGGTGCTGTCAGTCTGGAATCTGATTTAACAGACGTCTGAAAAGAAGATAAAAAAAAAAAAAAGATCATAATTACCCGAGAGATGGAGATTGCTGAGATCTGGCATGATGTCATGCGTTTCTTCATGGGGAAGACAAGATTATGTGATCAGTTCAGTTTTTTTTATAACACTGGTTCTAAGACCTGGTCCTGGATGACCTGATCATTTAGAGTTTTCTCAGGTTTAAGCACAATTTATTTATCTAATCAGATGAATAAGTGCCTTTTCTAAATGAACCTGGGTGTGCTAGAGCACGGCAAGGAAGAGACTAAAATGTGCAGGATGGGGTCAAGGTCCAGGCTTGAGAATCATTGCTTAATAGATAATACAGTTAAATACATAGAATTTAGTGTGAAAGTCAATACTTTGTGTCACCATTGTATTGCA
>JAOVVB010148287.1:0-11885 GCA_028570985.1 Heterobranchus longifilis
TGTCATTGGCAAATAGCACATTCAATATATTGCACATTCCTCTCAATATTCCCTGTACATATACCTACTGTTTTTATGTTACCTACTGTTTTTATTTATCTGTTTATATATACTTCTGTGTTTTTTGTGTTTTTGTGTATGCAAGTTGTGCATTTCATCTTCCAGTAGACACCATGCAGCCTTCCTGATGTCCAGACTCTGCTTCCAACCCTCCAGCTATTTGTGCTAATTGAAAAGAACAGTAGCAATAATACAACAATAGCAATAACAATAGCAATAATAGTTTTTTGTTGTCTTGTTAAGAGTCTTGTGTCCCCAAAGCCCTGCTAATTAAACACAGAACTGCAGCCCAACATTATGTGGCCAAGCATAAGAAATTCAGTGGAGTTCCACCACATCACCAATAAACTGAGGCAGCAGTGACAGCAGACAGTTGTGGGGTGTTTGGATTTTATTGACGTATCAAACAGCTGTACATCTATTTGCCTTTCTTGGCCTTGATCTTCCTCAGGTAGAACTCGAGCTCCTTGCCCTCCAAGATGTAGCCGTCTGCCCTGCCGCACTGGCCGGGTCTGGAGGCGATGCAAGCTGCAGGACGGTAAACAGATCAGCCATCTCAAAACAAACAGGCAATGGTGCTGAAGTCAAATAACCTCAGGTTTGTGTGAAGATACTATACAGTTAATATTGATGTCAGGTAAGAAGATTAGAAGCATCATCATAAAGATGATAGAGGAATTTACGCTTTTTTAATTTTTTTTTAAGTTTTGTGAGTGAGTACAAGTCAGAGCTTGTGATCTGATAAACCTGTATAATTGCCCTGATGCACCCTCTTCTATACAACTCTACACATGGAGGCATTCCAGGACAAAAGCAGGGCATGTCTGCCACCAAACAGCCAAGTGCCTTGTTCAAAGGCAACACAAAGGTATGAGGGGCAAGTGCTAATATTAAACTATCCAAAATTCACCCCATAGACTGGGTGAATTAAACACTGCAGCAGATGTCAGTGTAGGTAACAGGTCTTTCTCAGAGTCTTCATTATCACCACTTTCATTCAGTAGCAGAACTGGACAAAGTTATCTTCATGGAAAGACGTGCAACAGACCAGACTTTATAATGCAGGTGCCATGAGAAGAAAATGTGGAAAATTTTGTGACCCCAGTTGTTACTTTCTGTCCATTGTGATTTCATGCAAAACAAGAGATTACTTAAAGAAATAATAACCCCTGGTTGACCAAGGGCGTTTTCAGACCTATAGTTAGTTAGCATTTTCCACTTAGTTGTGTCTTCATGCATAAAAATACTACAAAAACACCTCAAACTATGTGACAACATTCACCCCACTTATTGGTCAGATGTGTCTGGGGCAAGAAAGTAAATGCAGGAAAAAGGTCCTGTGTTCTGGACCAGTGCATATTGATATGCAATTCTCCAGCTAGCTGCTACTACGCAAGAGCCGTTTAGCTAAAACCTGCAGAGTACGCTGGGCTGGCTTACGTTCCCACCACAAACCGCTCTAGAGTTTGTTTGGGACCGGACCGAGACCACCTCCTCTGTGCAGTTGTTTTGATCCACACCAGTCTGTTTACTGTGTTCACACACCTGCCCAAATGAACTGTATCAAGGAGGAAAACGAACAAGTCTGATTTAACTGGACTAAAAAGCGCAGCGTGACTTTAGGGCACAGCCAATCAGAGGTAAATCTTTAAAAGAGTGATGTATACAAGTCAAATGTTATTGAGAGCCACTCTGGACAGCTACTACAGTAGAACAAAACATGTTGAGACTCACCAAGCAGCTTTCCCTGCTGGAACTGCTCCTCCAAGAGGGTACTGATCTTGGCCGTCTTTTTGCGGTCATCGTACTTCTTCTGGGTCTTCTTTGACCTCTTCTTGTTCAGGACCTCTTCCTCCTCAGGAGTCTACAGAAGAGGGGGGATAAAGCCAATTAGATGGACATGAAACACTTGAGTAAAGTCCACACTTCAGCTGCTGGCAACACCTGGAGATTTAAATTAAACACTGCAGTGTAGGCAACAGGTCTTTCTCAGAGTCTCTGTTATCACCACTTTCATTCAGTAGCAGAACTGGACAAAGTTATCTTCATGGAAAGACGTGCACCAGAGCAGACAGCACTTTACAGTATAGGTGTCATAAGAAGAAAATGTCTTGATTCTGTTATATTATGACCATGGTTGTAACTATTATGTCAAAATGTACATACATTTAATACTTGAATGTTTCTTTAAATATTTGTCACTTTACTTATCACTGTTACCACACATTTATAATTTTGACACATGTAGGCTACCCTACCACTCTTCACATGGCATGAATTAGATCCACCACACAGCACTTATTTAAAAAGAAAACGCATCACTTTTAAAGCTGGTTTGCCCATTTATGACTAGTGTGTTGACATGCAATATTTACAAGGGTATTTTTAAAACAAAGTCCCACGCAATGATAAAACACTGCAGGGTTACATTACATCACTTCCTGCAAACTTTACAGAGAACAAAGCATCACTAATCAGTTTTAACCAAATATTATCTGGTCTAGCTCAGCTAAATACACAAAAATACAATTATTCAAGACAGTAGCGCATTGTTCACTATTGAACCTGTTTGTAACCTGTAGGCATAGACAGCGTTCTATCCACTTCACTCGTCTATGGGAGAGGCTCTGTAGCAAGACTGGCTTGGAGCCTTCATTGCTGCCACACTGATTTTGAAAGACTTAACGTAGAGATACTGTAGCAAGTTTATTGCATTTGGGGACATTTTTGTACAACAGCAGCGCTGTGCGCTGGAGAGACACAGGAGCCACAGAACTGCAACTCTGCAAGGCAGAACGTGGAGACATTTTGATCGTCCACGATCTAGTCTAGCGTAACCAGAACTATCTCCACAGCGCTGTGTCCACGCTGGGTGGAGGTCTGGATTTAGTGGCTTTCTTTCCGGTATTGGGGAAAAACCTCCCTGGCCTGTTTGTATTTCTTTAAACCAATCACAGTCATCTTGAGCAGCGCTACACCCTGGCTGCAGCAAAGGGACTTCCTGTCCACCGGGATTTCCTCCCGGAGCAGAAATATGGCTTTATACTGGGTTTACATAGTAAGCTAGACTATACGCAATCTAATATTGTCATTATCACCCACCCATATGGCAATATATAATATGGCATTCTCAAATGTACACAACTCTTATTAAAAGAATACAAGCCACTGATTTATCTGTACATAAATACCAAATTTTCACCTATGACTTGTCTTTGATTTTAAACTTCCATCACCTATGATGGCAGCACCATAGTCTATATAAACAACGCCAACACAGAAGTTAGTGCGTCGCTCTTATATTTCTCAACATTGAATTAAAAACAGGGTGTGTGAGACCTTTGTATTTTTCCCCACATACCAGCTTGGCTCCCTTCTTGCGTCCCAGAGGAGTGGCGAAGTGGGCCTCATACCACTGCCTGTAGGGAAGGCTGTCGACAAGGACGATGCAGTTCTTCACCAGGGTCTTGGTTCTGACCAGCTCGTTGTTGGAGGCATTGTAGACCACATCAATGATCCTGGTCTTACGTGTGCAGCCTGTGTACACAAAATCAAAAGCCATTAGCAAAAGCTAATCCCCCTCACATCCTATTTCTCAACAATCAACATCAATTAGATAAATCTTTAAAAACACAGGAATGTCTTTCTCAGGTGTCTTTGTTATCACCACTTGCATTCAGTAGCAGAACTGGACAAAGTTATCATCATGGAAAGATGTGTGGTGTCAATGAGGGCTCAAGTGGCATTTAAAATAAACTTACACTCAGAGCCCCATGAGAAGTTACCAACATCCAGCCTCAGAGCACGGTACTTCTTGTTCCCACCGCGGACCCTCACTGTGTGGATGCGACGAGGTCCAATCTAAAGAAATAGACATGTTTTTAGTAATTGAACAATTTGTAAAGATTGCACCGTGATGGCATGGAAAACTAAACAGTACTATGCACATGTATTGAAGCGTGTCAGAGTAACTATGACAAGTCCTAACATTGGTAAGTCTAGAGCTTTGAACCAAAACAGTTCAAAAAGACATACCTAAGGTCACATTTTCATCACCCACGCTGCATCACATTAAGTCTATTTTAAGCAGGTAACCACTGTTTTTTTCACTTACTTTTGTGTTTGCAGGAGGGCGCCCAAGCTCATACTTCCTTTTCTTGTGGTAGGGCTTGCGTTTACCGCCGGTCTTGCGGCGTTTATGCCAGTTGTCCCTTGAGATACCTGAATAAATGTTTAAAAAAGGAGTAAGAACCAGGAGTTAGATCATTGGACAACTCACAAGGTGTCAACTACAAAATTATTTTCTATGCTTGAGCAATCAGTTCTCCAAGGTAGAGGTTGTCCACATTTTTAATTTGGATTCCGCTTAAAGAGTTTCATCATGTCGCTCAAGCAATTTAATTTTCAGCTCCCTTCATGGCTGAATGGACCTGCACGTTTGTTACTTTTCTAAGATCATGGTGAACTGGATTTAGGACCATCTAAAATCAAAAGCACACATTCGCTACATGTTTGATGTCCTACAGAACTGAATAGACCATATGATGCATTTTGTGCTTTAAACTCTGTCCTACACATGTAAAAACTACCACAGCATAACTGGAGACTAATTTTGACAGCAATTTCGATATCTTAAAATCATACTGTTGCCTCACGCACCTCAGGTGTCAAATATGCACATTCATTAACTTACTTATTGACTTAACTTCAACATAAAATATGTTAAATGCACCTAATTACCTTCTCAAAACAAGTATTCTGATGCGTTTCAGTGCAGCGGCGTGACATGATCACGAGCATCCTGCTAGCTAATGCTAACATTGTCTCTCCATTGGCCTGGCGCTCTTAAACTCTAAACACTACTCCTAAACGGCTGACATGTTGAGTAGACAACGCTGAATCCTGCTTAAATATATACAAAGCCCCACAAATGGCAAAGTGTTCGGCTTTCAAGCACACTTGAGCACCAAAAGCTAACTACATGGCCAATGAGAGCAGCCATCTTGGAACACTTCAGACATCCTTTGCAAATGACTTAATCAAAATACATTAAACTGGCTGTAGACAACAAAGTTAAAGCTACATCTGTTCAAATAACATTTAGCGTCAACATAGCAAAGCATTATAGAAAAATTCCTTCGATAAAACATGAGATGGACAAGGATTCTCCCTCCGACCCCAGTAGGAAAACACGTACCCATTCTCAGGCGCCGGCTAGAAAGAGGAATCGCAAAGGCTCATGGGGAGGTTTGAAGCCACGTGTTATCGCGAGAATTCACACCGTCGGGTGTGGTTTGGAGAGAAGTATCACCCGTGAGTATCTGTAAATTCATTATTAATGATATAAATTAAATAATACCTTTAAAATGAATGTATTTAAAATAAATAATAAAAATAAAAATAAAAATAAAAAATAAAAATTATATATATATATAATTTATCGAAGTACTTAATAAACAAATGTAATTTTGCTAAATGTAGTCTCTTTGTAAATGACTTTGTTTCATGTAAAATGAAAAGATTATTTGTATGTATTTTATTGTATTATTTGTGTATTTGTATGTTTCTCGCTTTATTTATATATTTTCATGGCTAAAAGTAAATGAGACAAGGAACCAAATACACTCTTTTATTCTGCTGTATTTTATTTAATATTTATTTTATGAATATATGCTTTTATTCAACTATTATTAAATTAGTTACATTTAGTCAATAATTTATTATTATTATGTATATTTTGGTTGTGTTGTTTCTTGCTATGCACTGTGAAATCAAAACAAATTCCTTGTACGTGAAAAGTACTTGGCAATAAAAATTATTCTGATTCTGATTATATATATATAAATATGAAATATGATTAAATTTAATATATTAAATACATATTTGCATTTACATTTTAATGTAATTAATAATCAAATGTATTTATCGATGTATACAGAAGGTAAATCTAGAAATACATAAAATATAATAAGTATAATATATATAATTTTTTATTGATTCATGGAAAGCTATTGAGAGGACATTGAGTTAAGATTATTTTGTCAGACTACTATTTCCAAGGTAATGGCTGAGCTTTTTGAGTTAACTATTTTCATTGTTTTGTTTTACATGTATTATTATGTTTGCTATGTAATATGATAGCTCATTTAAAATTCTACTGTCTGAATTATATTTTTAAATCTTCTTGTCAGATTCTGCTCAGTATTTTATTTGACCAAAAACCTGGTTTTGTATGTCATATTTCTTCCGTAAAATAAAGATTTGTTTTGTATTTTGACATCTATACAAATATCATAGTGTTAATCAGTTTTATTATGATATGCTGCTTGCTGTTTTATTTATACATTACTTATGAAATCAAACATCTTATTATAATGGTCCCATTGACAAGCCTGCCACAATTTGTAAAAACTAATTTAAACACATCCATTCATTCAACGGTTCATCCTAGAAATAATAAAAACCCCAAAGTCATTTCCATGTTTCCATAGAATTCTTTATTATATACAGCTCGGATTAATTGGCAGTTGTGTAGATATGGTGATAAACTTGGCAAGCTTTGTCTCCATTCAACAGTGATTTGTAAAGTGTTTGTTCAGTGAAGCAGCAGAGAGATCATTCTTCCCAGGGGCTCATGTCGGTGTCGATGGCCACACAGTTGTAAGCAGCGTAACGCAGCTTCTCCTCACAAACTTTTGCACTGCAGGACGGAACGAACAAGAGGAGAGGAAAGGATGGAAGGCAATCAATATGACATGGTGGTCAATAAAAAGTAGCTTTTTTTAAAGAGCCCCTCTCGTGAAAATCAAGTTTTTAACCATGTTAACACGTCTATATGGTGTTTTTTATTTGCTACAAGACATATCATGATTGAAATGAGCAGTCAACACCATGGCTGAGAATTTCTGCCTTCAAACTGCAGTGTGCCAACAACAGTGTCAACTGGGCATTCTAGGGAATGGCTTGAGGCCAGATCCAGAATTTCTTAATGAGGGAGTAGAGTAGATGTGCTTCCATCCCCTTTTCAGGGTTTTTTCTTTCATTTTTTTGTGGGAAAACCATGTTAACCGAAGATAAATCATTGCAGAGTATTTTTACATACTTTAAAAAAGGGCTGAACAATTAATCTGAATTTTATCGAAATATATGGCCTACTGCAATTTTCAAATCGCAGGTGGTGCAGTATTTGTTAAAGGTGGAATATGTGTCAAAATACCATTCTGAATGAAGTATTGTGGTACAACATGTCCTGGCCTACAATTCTACAGACTTAAGAAAAAATCTTTGTTTCGTACAGATCCTCACAAAATATCACACCATCATCATTTTAATATTTTCATTGAAAATATGTATTAAAATGATGATGGTGTGATATTTTGTGAGGAGATTTTGTCCAGAAACCAGGTAAATTGTTCCACTCTTTTTCATCTGTGAAAACAGGTCACTCTTTTTCCTAAAAAATATTTAAAAAACATTTTTTTAAGGAAAAAACTGAGCCTTGGGGCTTTTGGCCTTTATGACAGGTGCAGCTGAAGGCAGACAGGGGAAGGGGAGAGGGAGAGGGGATGACATGCAGCAAAGGGCCGCAGGTCGGATTCAGGCTGCGTCGGAAATGCCATACTCTGCACTACATACTCAATAGTTATACTATCATTGAACATACTTTTGTGTATACAAACAGTAGTATGAATCTTTTCAGGTGCACTGATCTGCATGAGCCTCCTTGCTGGTTGGACACGTAACCATGGTAACCTGTGCCAACATCAGCTCTACAGACGTCGCCAGATGTTTGAATTACTGAAAAAAAGATAAGCAGCTAACCCAACGGTCGCAGGGGATTTTTAATATGCAGAAATGTAAATTGAAGCATTATTGGCATTACAGAGCTGCCTTGAACTGTCCGTTTGTCTGTTATGAACGTTGTCGTCACTACCGCATTGCATTGTGGGATATCTATGCCGACGTAGTGTCCAGTGTTGCATACTGTAATATTTCAGCAGAAAAATAGTATGCACATTGCGTACTATTAGTTTCATCTCGCATACTGTTTTAGCGACTAAACAGCATGTTAGTGTGGAATTACGGATGCAACCTCAGCCAATAAAAAGCAGTTTTACGAAAAGTTCATAAGAGCTCAGACTCAGAGCGTTATATGAATGTAATTAAGCGAAGGATTATGACAGCAACTGGTATTTAACTTGTGTCTTGCTATACTGTAGCATCATAAAGTACAGTAAGGCAATGCATACATCTTTAACACAGTTGTGTAGTAACAGATTCTGCATGTAGAAAACACAGAACATTAGGATACCTTGGGTAGTTGGGTAAATAAAGAGTGCTGGAACATGTGGAGGACTGTGGAAGTGCATCGGTCGTTTCAGAGCTAAATCAGGAAGCAGAAAAAAAATAGTGTCATGTTCCATTTTACAGTTTCTAAATCAGCTATTTCACTATCAGTAGTTCTTCTGTAATATTTTCTTTCCAGGGATGAACTTGCACTCACCCTTGTTTGTCAGGAAAAACGTAGATAGGCGCAGGAAGACGACTTCTACCAGTTACAAACCTCAGAAACCTGCTGCGATCCTCTGAAAACAAAATTCAAAATCGTCAGTCACTGGGTACTCAACATAAATGTCGCTCATCTGTCATCTTTCCGTTATTTATTAATTTCATATGTCTAAAAATGTGCAATGAACTCAGAAGTAAACAATTGTCTGGAAGATGATGAAAGAAAGATTGCAATAAAGTATGAAAAAAAACTATGAGAATAAAACGTGTCAGGCTTTAAACTACGTAGTTTATATAACATGTTGTAAAAGACATTCACTACGATCGACATGCTCTGTAAAAAATGTTGACAAATAAAACAGCGAACTGACCATTGGTGAAGCTCGTCAGTGCTTCCCATAAGTATTGCACTCTGACGTCACTTTGTTCCAGGTCCTCATAGCGTGCTGGTGGACAGATAGAAACAACACTGATGCATTACATGATGTCCTTCACAATGTGAAGAGGATCGAAAATCAAGCACCTGCTGAGCTTTTCCCTCACTTAATTTATAGTTTGGCTACTAATTCTGGTTTATAACAACTTGGTTCTTATTAACTTTAGTTTTTTGGTTTAACCTTCAAATGAAGGAAAGTTAGAGGATCCAGCCACCAGGAAGAGCGCTGGGCTTTGAAGCCAATTTGACATAGTGGCGAAATTAAATGGTGGTATAACTACCGGGTCCGTCACCTGATGCCATTGGGCCCAAAACAATTTTTTCCTGTAGAAAGAGATGTCTATAAATCCATGGATACGTTTTTTTTCGGCGTCACAACCCCCCACGAAATGACTCGTTTCACTATCAGGATTAGATCTGTTTGGTTTGATAACATTTGGAAAGTCTAGAAGAGCCGCACGATTGAATCATTTAATCCCCATTCAAGTTAGCCGGAGCGCTAAACCGGATGTAGCCGGCTCTGTTAGCGGAAGTCTCTAGTGCGCCTGCTCGATGGGCCACACAGTGCGGAAGCAGCATCGTCCATCCGCAGATTTTTAGAGGCTGCAGTTGAGTTTTTTTGGCTTCATGCACCACTGAGCAGCTTTCATAGGAATGAACGGAGCTCCGCCACAAACACTGTATCCAGTTCTTATTATACATCCATGGGATAACCAAAATCATTAGCATTCTGGTCACCATGGAGATCAGTACAGTCCATCCAGTAGTTATTTCAGTCTGGACCAAAGTGGTGGACTGCTAGCATGGCTGAAAACAAACATAAGCCTCTTTTACACAGAGATTCTATAATACTGTCGTAAAGAAGATCCGCCATTATGCCAGCTCTGCTTTTTTACACTGAACCAAACAACGGTGGCATAATGCCGCCCCAGCGTGTGATTTTAGATAGCATTCCTGCATTCTGCGAGCAAAAGAGGCGCGATGTGTAAAGCCTAGTTCAGACCAAAGACTCGCGACTTGCAGTGCGCTGGTCTGCAACGTTCTGAAACCTGCACCAATGAGACGAGACGGTGTATCATCTCGAAATCAACGACTCTGTACTCTCGCTCTAACTTACGGCTTTTCAGGCTTTTTTTGTTGCTGGATAGAATTTGTTGCATCTTGAAATATAAATGAGGATAGTGACGGGGAGAGACTCGGCATCTAGTGTGTACGTGTGTAGTCCCGCCATGCCAGCTGTCCCTTACATACAGACGTCGATTCGGCTGTTACTACCTCGGCTTCCGGCTTAACGGCGGAACAACTCTGCCCCCCCCCATTCCATGTTTGTACCTTTTATGGGCTGCAGAGCAACGAGGCAGAATAATGCTGCAACATTCCTGCCTTGAACAGGCGGTGTGAAAAGGGGCTTTAGTGTCAATCAGTACAGGAAATGTGTGTTTATTGTCAAAGAAGTGGAGATAAACTGTAAGCTGGAGACTCACTGAGTCGTTTCAGGGCCTCCACAGTGATCTCAGGGTCTCCACACACTTTCTTCTCCACTTCCTGCCAGGTGAGCAGATCCAGCACCGCCTGAGGAACCACCTTCAGCAGCCCCGCCTGCATGGCTGCAATCTGTAATACACACACACACACAATCAGGCACACACATGCATGCATACACACACTAAACACACTTGTAGTAGCAATTTATAGAAAGGCAGTAAGTCCCACCTGCTGCTTGCTCTCCTCCAGCCGAGCCTTCTGCACCAGGCGGACGAACTCGCTGCGGTCCTCGTAACGAACGGCCACATTACTGCCGCCGGGGATGAGCTCCACCATCTGGCCGTCGCTCAGCAGGGTGGTGTACACCAGCTCCTCACCAAACCTGAACTCATACGTCTCCTGGTCCATGTTGTCCATGGCATCCAGCAGGTTCACCTGAACACACGCAAATTTAACGTGAGACAATGAAGGATTAGAGGTCACACCAGACCTCTGCACCTTGTCAGTCAGGACCTGTAGCTCGCGGTCTGAACATTTTATTTTTCTTTTACTCTTGTGATATTGTTCTGCCGACTGTGTTCTTGGCGCAAACATTTATTCTTTTCCACATGGATAATAATAATCGGATGCAAAAAAGGCAAATTGCACTCAGCTGCAAAACCTTATGAGTGTGTTTGCGCTGTAACATCATTAGCACAATATATTTTGTGAATCAGCACGTGATGCGCAATTCATGGTGCTATCAGCGGTCGCAGTTCACCCCTCAGTCTGCAGAGCCTGAATTGACATTACATTACATGTTAAGCAGGTGTAATAATTTGAATGTCCTCACCAACACAGAGTCTACAGCAGGGAAATCTTTACTCCAGCTGACAGCCTCTCCAGTCAGCTGCTTCCACACCAGCCCGGGCAGAGCCAAGACCTGCAGGGTCGCACCCAGAGGAAGCCCGAAAATCAAGATTAGATTACAAAACTTTATTGATCCCCAGTGGAGAAACTCATTGCCACCACATCAACTTATACAGACAACAGACAATATAGACATAACAATTACAGAGTACAACAAATAAGTAACACCATAAAGAGCCCTTTGAGAACTGATCAACAGCTAAAAAGATGCAAAATCTAAAAATCACATCTAAAAGTGTTCATTAAAAAAAATCTAACCGCTGCTGGGATAAAAGAGTCTTTCAGTAGAACATCCTTAATCGCTCACTGAATGAGCTTTTGAGTCTGTTAAAAACATTGTGTAAAGGATGGCCTTCAAAGTGCAGAACCGTTTTTCATTTGGCTCTTGTTCTTTTTTCAACACTGAGTATGTTTACATGCACACTAATATTCCACTATTATTCTGAATATGACAATATTCCGAATTTGATACAGGTCATGTAAACAG
>JAOVVB010148298.1:0-11885 GCA_028570985.1 Heterobranchus longifilis
ATATCATGAGTGAATCAACACCATGGCTGAGAATTTCTGCCTTCAAACTGCAGTTTGCCAACAACAGTCTCAAAAATCTGGATTCACGCAGACAAGGTTTATGACATCATATGTCTAAGGAACCAATCAAATGCCCCAGCCACAAGTGACTAGCGTAACTATGACAGCGGTGATGGACGGGCGTGAGGCCAGATCCAGAATTTTTTCATGAGGGAGAAGAGTATATGTGCTTCCAGTCCCTTATTATTGTGAGTATGGATTATAGAGTATTTTTATATACTTTAAAATGTGTCTGGGTGAGATCTTTAAATGTATGAATGAAATTTCAATCCGTTAATTTATCCAAATGCATCAATTTCCTGCCATTTATCCGTGTCCAGGTTTTAATATATATTTTACAGTCTATGATTATGGTTACAACCCGGCGGCTGTGCAGTGACTTGTCCCTCCGCGGCCTCCGTTGCAGTACTCTGGGACGTAGGTGGTTGAGTATAAGGTGACCCTAGATTTGCAAAAACCGGCGAAAACGGGTAAAAGCTCTCGCGAGACTAATTTTCCGACCACCAAACCCTAAACATACCATTCGAGGCTAACGCCTAACCATACTGAGCTTACCATACCATTCAACATGAATGCCTAACCATACCAATCTAACCTTAATTATCCGAGTTTAACGCCTAAACATACGCGTCTCGCGAGACTTTCGCAAATCTAGGGATACCTTAGCCACGACCGACGTAGGTGGCGGTGGTCGGCCATATTGTCTCTGATACAGCAGAAATCACACACTGGCACAGAGACACACCGGCGACGGAGGGAGGCGAGGACCGTTGGCTTGACGAAACTCAGCTTACTGGGAAGCATTTCGGTCGTCGAATTGATCAAGGGGGTAAATATCCACTCTGTGTTTCTCTGCTGTTGATAATGTAGACTACAATTCTCTGTGGGAACTAGCGAGCCTTCACGTTAGCCATGCTAAGGCTAGCGGGCTAGCAACTTGGGCCCGCCTAGAGCCGATAAGTTACCAACACCTTCCGCTGCTCACACCGAAAGCCATTGCACTCTAACTAATAAGTAATTGCTTTAGTCATCGGAAATATAGCTAGTTTAACCACTGCCCGAACAAATGTCTAAACACCCGAGTGTTACAGTTTTTATGTGAATGGCGATAACGGATGTCGCATAATTTCGAGTGGATAACTGTAACGAAAACGAATGGATTTAGCTAAACTGGTGCACATATTCTATGTTTTGCACCCATCCTTCTGCCTTTCGATGCAAGACGACCGTGGGAGCTTTTGTAAAAGTTGCGATTTCATTTAATTTTGGTGCTGATTTGTCTAACGTTAATGCTAGCTAACGTTATCGTTAGATGAATGCCAGAGGAGTTGATCCGTAGACGGTCTTCATTCACATTGCATGACGATGTCATTGATAATTATGAGCAATTATTCAACATAATTAAAAACTCATAATTCAGTTACACGTTGGGATCAGATTTGTCCTTGCGTTTCTCACCGGAAGAGAAAGACATCGGTCGATATTATCGGGGTATTCGCTTTACGATAGCTAGTTAACGTTATCCGTTGATGTGGGGGTTAACGTTGATCTAACGTTAATTTGTTAGTTAACATTAACGTTAATTAGCCAAAGACGTTACCTGTGAAATGGGGGGTAGCATGAGTTGCATTTAAATTGTCACAGCTACAGTGTGAGTCGGCTAACGTTAGCTTAGCTAACTACGCAAACGACCTAAATTTGACCCATAGAGGCGAAGTCACGCCCCTTCGGAAAAATATGAACGGTGATGAATGGAGAGAGACAAATTATTAATTGATGGATACTTGCCTTATATACCAGTCAGGACACTGCACAAAAAAAAGCTTTATAGTGACCACCAGTCACTATAAATGACACCAGTGTCACCAGTCAGACAGTTTTTGGCTAACATTTTATCAAAATTTCACATTAACTACGAATATAAATCACCATGTAATGTTTTCAGTTAATTTAGTAGTATAAAACTAAAGTCTAACTTCTTACCTTTCAAACCGAACCAAACTATCGTATCATTTACTTTAGCTTTGTCCTTACCAGAGTCAGGAAAAGGATGCAAACGCTGGTGATTTTGCTGTGTACTACCCATGGCTCTACTCTCCTATCTCCTCAATGTAAACACCAGGCTGTTTTTTTTTCTTATTGTTATTCCTGGGTCACCCAAATTAACATCAATACTGTCAATACATCCGGGACCGTACTTCCGTACTTCACAATAAGATGAAATGCTTCAACAACTCCAAACTATGCAGTAAACATTTTTTGCGTAAAACTTTAAACAGGTAAAGATCACCGCCCGAACGTTCTCACTGTTTTCTCTCATCAGTCACTTAATATAGTAAGTAGATATGTAAATGTTCATGTATACATATGAAATTTGGCATGTAGACTCTTAAATATGTATGGATTATTTACACTGACATTTCAGTGGTGATCGTCTAATACAATCCCCACGAGAAAAGACCGGAAACTGCGTCCATTTTAACCTTTTGTTTTATCGCTTGGTGTGGTAACCTGTCAGTGCAGAACAAAAATAAACTGTCCAATATTGTTAAAACAACCAGCAAAATAATTGGTACGCTGCAGCTTTCCCTAACAGACAAATTCTGCAGGAGGCTCGATCGATTTTGGACAGCTCTGCCCACCCACTCTCTGAGGAATTTGTACTTCTGCCTTTGTGCAGGAGATTCAGGCTCCTCAGGATAAAGAGCAACAGGTTCACATTTTTTGCATTTTCCAAGAGAAATATATGAACTTAATTTGCTCCAGAACCTGACTGCACTTTACTTTACTATTGCACTTCATTGCTACCATTTTAATTGGTTTGATCCTTTGGTGCCTTTCTTTTCTTTTGGTTGTTGCTGATGTGATGTCCCATGTCCTCTTGTAGGTTGTTTTGTGTTTTTATCCACTTCTGCAAATCAACTGAAAATGACCACAGGTGACAGTTAGAGCAGACTCTGTGTGTCAGGCTCGACGTCCTCCTCAGTGTCAACAAATGGTTTTACCAACAGAGAGTTAGAGTAAATCTGATGACTGATACACTTATTAAGGCGCAATGCCAAACATGCACTGGTATTTCTCATAAAATTGTGACTTTTTTTCTCAAAACATTATGAATTTTTCTCAGAAACATTACAGCTTTTTACACATTTTTTTCCCCAAAATATTATGACTTTTTTCAAAAGACATTACGACTTTTTTCTCAAAACATTACAACTTTTTTTAAAGAAACAACTAATTGTATTGCATCACAGATAGGACACTGTAGTAAACTGCAGTCAGTTTGTGAGGATATTCACGATTATCCCGATAATGGAAATTCACCACAATCAACTTATTGTGTGTTTTTTTATCCCTTATTATAGCCGTTTCATTTCTCAAAAATAACCCATGCAATCCCTTTATCTGAAAATACCTTAAAATAGCTCAAATATATAACTTGTCTGTGCCGCACTTCTTTCTCTCCTTTATTTCTACATCTTTCTCTCCCATCTGTATGCCCCTCAGTTTCTACCATTCTCTTTCTCTGCCACACAAACAGAAGCACACTCCCACATGCACAGGCACCATGATTCACTACACACTTGCGACTTTTCGCAGAGCTTTGTAATGGCTTTGATCAATAATTGATCAAGGGACTCTTCTAACAGTTCAAAGAGTGTAACGAGCGTGTGGAGGAAATCATTTTCACTTTCTCCCAAGATCCACGCAAAGAGGAGCCCCCATCAAAGCAGGGCTCCACAGCCACCACACAGGCACCCAGCCAGGGCTGCGGCATCCTGGGAATATTCAAGGTGGAACATTTCCAAGGGAATTAATGGGAATTAACAGGAATAAAATGGAAATATAGGGGTTATCTGCTCAGGCTGTATTTGCCATGTCGTATGCAGACATGGTAACAGCTAGCTAGCAAGAACTAGCAGAAGGCGTTAACAGATTATAAAGTGTGCATGTTGCTTTAGGCTACTATCTGCTGGTTAACTGAAATATCTTAAAAAACACATAAAATATATTCACACCAGTACATGAAAGCATGTAGTCCCTTGGCTCAGACACACGTGCACTGTGCATGCAGAGGGTTGTAATTTAATTTTGCAAATTATCTGTATGTGATGGAAGAGTGCTCTGCTGAATGCACTGCATCGTTACATTTCAATTAAATGGGCATACTTTTAACCAAAACATGGCATAAGTACTACTGTTCCAATACCTATACTACCATATAGGGATGCACCAATATATTGGCTGAAAATCGGTATCGGCCGATATTCGTCTGCATATCTGCAAATAAGATATTTATCTGTTGTGTTGCATCGATTTTGCGGTGGCTAAATGTTGTGTTAAAAGGTTAAAAACGCTTTTGAAGCCATTATTTTTCCAAAAAAATTATCTTTTTCGTGTGAGAGAGTTTTATATTAAAAGTTGTTTGTATGATTGAATTTGTGCTCATTCAAAGATAGTATAATGAAATGTTGAATGGCTTTTTTATAATGAAGATTTCTCTGTTTCCCTGACAAGAGGGGAGAATAAATAACAAAAACCAAATAAACAACAACATAAAAACATCGATAATTCCCAATCGGTGCATCCCTACTACCATACTATTTAATATGCCAGAAAAAGATGTAGTATGTCCCAGTACATGGTACGTCAAATGCAGTATGCAAAGAATACCAGTATGCCAGGCAGCATGCTTTTCTGGCTATTCTGGCCCACAATCCTTTGCATGTATGAGCAAGAGGGTCAAAGTTCAAGGCACAATGCAGCATGAGGAATGGGCGATATGACGATGTTAGATCGTGGATGATTAGAATGATCTGCCTTTACAGAGACATCATTGTTCTCTCGCTCAGTGGAATATCAATAGCTGGACTTCAAGAAACTGTGAGTTAAGACTGCTATCATACAGTCTGTATACCCCAGATACTGTTTCTCTATATGAGACACATCTAACTGGAGAATCTTGTATTGACTTGGAAGGGTATGCATATTATGGAAATAACAGAAAGATGCACGTAAGGATCGGGAGTTTTTGTGTTTTTCTTATTTTCTAATTATACCTTTGTTGTTTTTTCATGTTATATGTCTCCTGAAACATCTGTATGGGTGTGATTCACTAAGTTTCTGTAATCACCTGTTAAGCCAAGTGTATTTATATACAGATGTGGACGTGATCGATCTGAACAGTAGAGTTGGGAACTTAGATGATTACCTGAAGGAGGTGGATGAAATTCCCCTCAGGGTGAATTTAGATAATTACATAAACAAACACGGAGAGACATTAATTGAGTTTCTTAAGTATTCCAAGTTATTTATTTTAAATGGGAGAATCTGTCCACTAAGTGATAATTATACTTCAATATCCACTGAGGGCAGAGTCTGTCTTTGCTTATATAATCACGTCCCATGAATGTTTACAAAATTGTATTTCTTTTGAAGTGTTGACGCCAACCGATTTAGCCGAGCGGGATAATTGTGTCTCTTTAATTGGAGAACATTCAAGTCTCCCTGATCATTCTCTGTTACTTCTTCAGTTCCGTATAAACCTTGAACAGGTAAAAATAGCTGATGTAAAAGATAATGTGTGTCTACAGGTAAATAAAAGAATGGGAAGAAAATTACCAAACGACTTTTTAGGTTCAGCTCTGAGAAGCTCAGATCTATTTCACTTAAATGAACAATTAGAGTGCCGTTTCTCTCAAGAGGGACTGGATATGTGGTATAACTGTAAATTATTACATGATGAATTGGGCAACAGAGATAGAATGTATCATAAAATATCTACCAATAATAAACCTAAAAAACTTTACTGGAATAAGGAACAACAAGATCTGTCTCAGGCAGTCTGTAACTTGGAACGACAGCATCTACAAAGTAAGGAAAGTGGGTCAGAGAGACGGCGCCTTTTGGATAACTATAAAGCCAGCAGATGCCAATTTGATAAAAAAAATATAGATTGTATAAGAGGAGATACGAAAGGGGGATGACAATGCATTTAGATCAAGTCCACACTTCAAACCCTCAATGTTTCTGGATTATTATCAATAAACTGGAGCCCAGACGGGTAATGAAAATATCTATGGTGGTATTAAGTTCTGATGGTACTGTGATTCATGAAACAACATTAGTATTGGAAAGATGGGAGGGTGACTTTAAGGGCCTGTTTACAAGTGACAATAATGAGTTCGATGATACCTTTTATAGGGATGTCTGCTCAATAAAAGGTCAAATGGAAAATGACATGTCACAGAGAATCATGGCAATGAATACCTAAATGCTGCAATTACAGTGGGAGAGATCTACCTATTGAAGTTTTAAGATCTCCTAAACTGTTGTCGATCTTGCAGTGTTTACTTAAAAAGTGTTTTATGGTGGAAACTCCCTGTGGTATAGATCGATTATTAATCCTATAGTAAAATCTCAGAAGGATGATCCTAGAGTACCCCTAAATTATAGAGGAATTAGTTTATTGAGTACAGTATACAAAGTATACTCCTCAATACTTAATGAGGGATTAACAACCTTTCTTGAGAAGACAAATGTGTTGGTTGAAGAGCAAAATGGGTTTAGGAAAGGAAGGACCTGGATTGATCACATTTATACAATCTGTACAGTGATTTCAAAAAGATTAAAAAAGGGTCTGCATACTTTTGTTTGTTATATAGATTTCCAGAAAGCGTTTGATTTTATAAATAGAAACCTCTTACTGTGTAAGTTAATTGAAATTGGAGTAAATGGTATATTTTTATAAAGCTATAGAGACAATTTATAGAGATCCAGAGGCTTGCGTCAGGGTCAATGATTTAAGGACCGGGTGGTTCTCAACACCAGTGGGGGTTAAGCAGGGTGATATCGTCTCACCAACACTATTAGCAGTTTATATAAATGATCTTGTTAATGTTATTAAACAACTAGAATGTGGGGTGAGATGTGGTGAGGAGAACGTGAGTGTCCTTCTTTATGCAGATGATTTGGTTATACTAGCAGAAACCGAAGAAAATGTACAAAAATATGCTTTCCATTGCCAATAACTGGTGTAAAAAGTGGCAACTCTCAATAAATGATAAGAAATCCCAAATAATGCACTTTAGGCCTCCATTACAAGTTCCAGTTTCGTTTTGGGGATAAACACCTGAACTACAGAAATTCTTATAAATATCTTGGTTTTTATCTTGATGAGCATTTGAATTTTGTCAAAGGTACCACAGTGCTTTCTGAGTCTGCTGGGAGGGCTCTAGGGGGAGTTATAGGGAAGACTTTAAGAGATATGGGTTTCTCCTCCTACACTAAGCTCTATGATGCCTGTGTTTGTCCTATGCTGGATTATGTTGCTGGGGTTTGGGGTTACGAAGTTTAGGATGTCAACAGCTCCATAAGAGAGCTCTTAGGTATTTCTTGGGAGTCAATAAATATGCCCCAATCTTGGCCATTGGTTGGGAACCTTGTGAAGTACGTTGGGCAGTGTGTTATGGGCAGATTATGGAATAGATTTATGAGTATGAGTGACAGTAGATTATGTAATGTGGGACATACAGATGGGTGGCTCTTGTGCAGAGCATATTCACATGTTATTTCAGAAAACAGGACTTGAAGAATTGTACATTCAGAAAGAAAAGGTTGATATTGACATGATTAAGGAATCTGCTTTCCAGCAGTTGAAAGAGAATTGGGCTGTTGGGATCTGGAATAAGCCAACACTTAGAACATATGGTTTGATTAAAAAGAAAAAGATCTGTGTGTGGTATACTCCCTCTCCATATTGAAACAGGCCGTTGGGTGGGCACCAGTGAGGAAGACACACTTTGTTACTTACGTGATCTCAATGAAATTAAAAGTGAAATTCATTTTGCTTTGTTTTGCCCATATGATCATGATTTAAGATGCCATACGCCGAAGGGGCTATAATGTACAAGCCCCCAATCAAATTATGGTAAATTGACAGGGTTGGGTATTGACCGATTACATGTCATCAGGATTATGTAATTAGATTACAAAAAATAAATTACTATAATCAGCCAGAGTACTTGCATTGAAAATGTTTTAGGATGTTTAAAGAGCAGAAAGAATATTTGTTTATTTAAAAGAAAACACACACACACACGTATATAAATATTTAAAAAATATTTTAAGTACTTTTAAAATATTTCAAAATATTAATACTTAAAATATTTTTTAAATATTGTAAGTATTTTTAAAATATTTTAAGTATTAATATTTTAAAATATTTTAAAAAACTTAAAATATTTTAAAAAATACTTACAATATTTTAAAATAAAACATTTTAAAATATTTTAAAATATTAATACTTAAAATATTTTAAAGAGCAGAAAGCATATTTGTTTATTAAAAAAATACACACATATATAAAAATATTTTTAAAATATTCTTTAAAATATATTAAGTAATTTTAAAATATTTTAAAAATATTTTAAGTATTTTAAAAATATTTTTAAATATTTCTAAATATTTGAAATATATTGCGTATATGAGCACATTTTACTAGTATATGTGAAAGTCGTTTTAGCAGCCTATGTTAGTAGTCTATGTAGTCTAATTATTTTTTATGAGAGCGTTTCAGTTGTGTGTGTGAGAGCGTTTCAGTTGTGTGTGTGTGTGAGAGCATTTCCGTTGTGTGTGTGAGAGAGCATTTCAGTTGTGTGTATGTGAGAGCCTTTCAGTTGTGTGTGTGTGAGAGCGTTTCAGTTGTGTGTGAGAGAGCATTTCAGTTGTGTGTGTGAGAGCGTTTCAGTTGTGAGTGTGAGAGAGCGTTTCAGTTGTGTGTGTGAGAGAGCATTTCAGTTGTGTGTGTGAGAGCGTTTCAGTTGTGTGTGTGAGAGAGCGTTTCAGTTGTGTGTGTGAGAGAGGGTTTCAGTTGTGTGTGTGAGAGTGTTTCAGTTGTGTGTGAGAGCGTTTCAGTTGTGTGTGTGTGTGTGTGAGAGCGTTTCATTTGTGTGTGTGAGAGCGTTTCAGTTGTGTGTGTGTGTGAGAGCGTTTCCGTTGTGTGTGTGTGAGAGCATTTCAGTTGTGTGTGAGAGCGTTTCAGTTGTGTATGTGTGAGTATAATTTTTCAGTTGTGTGTGTGAGTGTTTCAGTTGTGTGCGTGTGAGAGCATTTCAGTTGTGTGTGAGAGAGTTTCAGTTGTGTGTGTGAGTGTTTCAGTTGTGTGTGTGTGACAGCGTTTCAGTTGTGTGTGAGAGCGTTTCAGTTGTGCATGTGTGAGTATAATTTTTCAGTTGTGTGTGTGTGAGAGGGTTTCAGTTGTGTGTGTGAGAGCTTTTCTGAATAATGTCCCTAGCGGCCCCCCATAGTATGAGATTGTAACTACTGCAATATATTCCTTTTTTAAAGATGTTTATGGTTATTGTACCGGAAGCTATAGATGAAATGTTTTTTTTCTGTTGTATCGGTGTCATATAATTCCCTTTGGGATGGGCCACTTAGTGGCATGACATGTAAATAAAATCATTCATTCATTCATTCATTCATTCGTTATCATGCTTCAGTGCACATTCTATGAGTTGCAGTTCTATGGCTCAGTGTCTCTCCAGTGTGCAGTGCAGTTTATTAACCACTCTGGTTAATTAGCCACTGTGGCATCCCTAATGTAACCCCGGTGTGTTTTATGTGGAGGGACTGCGTCGGAATCTATTTATAAAAATAGCCTTTTGCTTGCTACATTGCTTGTCAACACACCAGTCATAAACAGGCAAACCAGCTTTAAAAGTGACATATTTTCTTTTTAAATAAGTGCTGTGCGGTGGATCTAATTTATGCAGATGTGAAGAGTGGTAGGTATAGCCTACATGTGTCAGAAGTCACTGATAAATATGTGGAAAAGTAGACCTAACTGATGAATATTTAAAGAAACTTTAAGGTGTTGAATTTGAGAACAGATTTGGCAACCTGTTCTCACTCCCAACTCGTCAAAAACACAAAAATGGAAGCTTGGTCAGTGGCCATAAGAGTGTGAAATGGATGCATAGGGCACCCCTTTAGTGTCTGTATTAGATGCACTGCAGTCACTACTACTGTGCTTAAAACATGGAAATCAGGTGTGTAGGTTTAAAAGACACAAAGACACTCACCGGGGGGGCAGGAGGGGCGGTGGACGGATCGATCACACACACAGGACTTTCACCCAGGAGACCGGGGTTCCTGTTTGAAAAGAAAAGTGAATGTTGTTATTTTTAAACTCTGTGCATTAGTCAGGAACGTGACTTCTCATGTCACGCCCTACATCACTGCGTGCAATATATGTTGTTGTTACCACGGTTACAGCTGTCTTTTAACCCAGAAGTGCAATCCCAGTGTTTCTTTACTAACCATACCGAGTCGTTTTGTTGCCTAAACCTAAGGAATTGTTTTTGTTGCCTGAACCTAAAACCCCGTTTTACAACGTTAATGACAACGTTAGTGATATGTTTACAACCGTGACCAACTTTAGTGCCGCGTGTACAACCGCTACAGCACATGTAGTTAAAACGGGCGTCCAAAAGTGATGCCAAGGGGTCTGTTAGGAGTGAGGATGTGTTTGATGTGGTGTGGTGTTTTTCTGACCTACGCTGAAAGGAGAGTCAACAGCACAGCAGTATCCTTTAACAACTCATGACAGCATCCTAAAAGTCCTCTGGATCCTTTTCAGTGGCGGCCATTACAACCAACCCACCGTCACTCCTGTATGTGAGGATGCAATGTGTTTGTCTCCTAAAACAAATTGTGTGTACTGAAATAAATCCTATACAATTTCACCCTTGGCCTTCCTTAACACCCACCCTGCTGAAACAGTGTAGAAAAGTGATTTGATGCAAATTAGGCTAAATGAGAAGCTTATACTGCTGAGAAAAAAATCCCAATGCAGGCATGCTAAATAAATCAGAAGATAGGGATCTTTGTCATTATAAAGACAAAATCTGGATGCGTACCCGTGACATAGCCTTGAGCTGATGAAGACAGAAAAAAAAAAAAGAGAGAAAAAGAGAGCGAATGAGGAGAAGAAGAAGAAGAAGCCTCTTCTTCTTTACTCACTACTGCAGCGTTGCCATAGTCACCGCTGCATCCTTAGGATGCCAGCGCAGAGCGAGTTAGAGGAGGTAGAGCCGAGGAACTTTTACAGCTCTACCTCTCTCTCGCTGTGTGAAAGTGGGTCAACACACACACACACACACACACACACACACAGACGCAGTACAAGTCATTTTCCAAACTGCCTCACTTGTCTGTGTGCTGGGATCAAGCACTTGGTGAGGTGGGGTCTTGCAGAAGTCTGGCTTTTCTCCAAGGGCACATGAAAATGAGCAGAGAGGCAAAGACAAACATGGTGTGTTTGACATGGATTGCCCAACGCCTCTGAGATGTGCATCAACAGTAAATCCAATCAGGCTTGTCAACACACTCTGCATGAGAATATTTGATGAGTTTAATTCTGCTGCACTATGCTGTACACCCACTTACTGAGGCCCTCATTCAATGTCATTAAATTATATATTTTTTTATTATTAGGGCCCGAGCCAGAGGTAGCCCTATTGTATCTGCTGTGTTTATTATTATTTCAAACCTTTGATCGCATTTTTGCACATGTATCAGGACTGTTGAGAAATTTGGTATTTTATGGGTCTCGGGCATGGCCGTGGCAAATTGGCTCACTAGCGCCCCCTATTTTAACGCCCTGACCTTGAAATTTGACATGGATGCATTAAATTTGGTATGCATATGCTACATGAGGACAGGAACAAAAAAGCTGCTGAGAGTGATATCCGAAACCAAATAGGAAGTCGGCCATCTTGCATTGAAAGTGCGTTTTTCAGCATTTCCAGGTCCTGTACAAA
>JAOVVB010148338.1:0-11884 GCA_028570985.1 Heterobranchus longifilis
GGGGGGGGGGGGGGGGGGGGGGGCTACTATAAAACTGAGCAAAAATCTACCCTACCCTGTAGGTACCCTGCAACTAAATGTAACACAGGGAGAGCTAGCAGTGCTTTAGATTTTACAGCCCTGTAGTTACTCTGTATCAAAATCTGCACTGAAATGTCCAGATGTTTTATGGTCATACTGTACACTGTAATAGTAATAGAATAGGTACCCAGTGGTTGAATAATAACTACAGTATACATTAGCTCTAAGTTCCTCCCAAACGTCCAGATTATTGCTCAGTAGGTCATACTTACCCTGTAATAATAGGTACCCAGTAGTTAAAATTAACTACAGTTCTTGTTCCTCAGTACCACCATACTGCATATATCTTGGTATGTACTGTACTGGTACACTGTTAGTACAAAAGATTACAAATTAACTCTGGTGTAATTACACTGTACCTATATGCGCGATTGTAAACTACAGCGTTACCAAGATTTGCTTTGGAATTATACAGATCTGTTTTCCTTCACAGTTGCTTTGAGCATTACAATGTCAACACTCCATGTCAAAACATCAATATTCAACCACATGGTTGTGCAGGAGTAAGAGAATATTAATGAACCTAATTTATTTTTTTGTCCAAGAGATGTGACAGAAGCTGCGTTCCGTGTTGATAACTGCATTATGATCTGATAACCAATTAGCACGTTGACCACAGGCCCTTTCACATTCAGATGTCAGTGTTTGTTCTCCTCGTCCTTTAGTTGTGCGGGCTGGAACCTGCTGAGCATCATTATATGGGACCGGCTTTAGCATTTGCATTCTCCATTTAGCCTTAATGTGTTTCCCCTGACAATAAGCACTTTACACCTATTAGCATTCACATAGCACACAACAATGATATTAATTATAATGGATAATTATAACTGCCCTTGCCAGCACCTGAGCAAAGTTAATAGTCTATTAGTTAAATATTAACATTTCACTCCTGTCCTCGTTATCCTTGCTTTAGTTTTGTGGGCTGGGAACTGCAGAATATCATCGTTCTGGACGCGGTGGAGGAAGACAGCCGGTCTCAGATCATGCTCAAGAAGGTCCAGTCCCCGGTGGTCCTGCTCTACTGCTCCAAGGACGAGGCGGTCTACATCCTGGAGGAGGCTCGCTCCCTGGGCCTCACCGGATTTGGATACATCTGGATTGTGCCGTCGCTCACCACCGGGAACCCGGAGATAACGCCTGACGAGTTTCCACCGGGAATGATTTCGGTGTCATACGACGACTGGGACTACCCGCTGGAGGCGCGAGTCAGGGATGGTCTGGGGATCATAACGTCAGCAGCGGCAGCCATGTTGGAGGAGTATGGCGACATCCCTGAAGCCAAGACGTCCTGTTACGGCCCGATG
This sequence comes from Heterobranchus longifilis, assembly GCA_028570985.1. Lineage (NCBI taxonomy): Eukaryota > Metazoa > Chordata > Actinopteri > Siluriformes > Clariidae > Heterobranchus > Heterobranchus longifilis. The sequence continues at coordinate 1,386 of JAOVVB010148338.1, forward strand.
GAGAAGACAACCAAGCTGCCTCCCAGTGCGCTACATAAGTAAGTAAAGAAGGAGTGTGTGTGTGTGATTGTGTTTGTTTTGGCCTATAATGATGAGAAATACAGTGAGCCATGTGTCTTTTAAGAGGGGAGAAAAATAGAAAACAACAGAATTATGAAAGATTTATATGAGGTTTCTGTATTTTTATAACATAGAGAGAGTGGCTGTGTTAATGCACATAGAAGAGTGTGCGTGTGCGTGAATGCATGGCTTCCTGCCACAGTCTGTTTGTTGCCACCCCTGGTAATTAGAGACTTCCACCAAGTTTCCACCAAGCCTGCGTTAAGGATCGGGATTGAAGAAAGATGCAATTACTGGATAAAAAAAACGAGGCATTGAGAGTTCGAGCTAAGAGGAAGTGTAGGAGTCGGAGAGAGGGAGAAGGGAATGAAAGAGGTGAATGGGAGTTGAAGAGGGAGTTTGTGATTTAGGCAGTGAAGAAAGAGGGAAGGGAAGAAATTGAGACTGGGTTAACAGCGGGGAGCCGCTACAAATGAGTGCTCTCCAAAATTGAAGAGCTCCTTGATGAGTCCTTCTGTTCCTCTTCTCATTTATTCCTCCGTCTCTCATTCACTCTCTTGTGCTCTCCTCCTCATCATCATGCGCTCGCTCCCCAGCAGCCAGTGGGAGATGTTGCAGGTTTTGCCAGCTCTGTCTGCCTGTCCATCTGGCAGAGGAGGGAGAGACGCACACAACCTGTGTTTACATCCCAATGTTGTTGTGTTTGTTTATTTAAATAATGAAGTGTGAAATTAGGAATCTTAAGTCGAAATGACAAAATGTAATTTGAAAATGTCTTTCCAAAAACAAAACCAGAAAATAACAAAATGCTGTCTGTCTCTGCTGTGCAACAACAAGATGCTGAAGTGAGGAAATAATTGAGGAGAAGAGCACATTTAGTTGCACTTAAAATCATAAGTATGTGTTTAATAGTCATCGTTTTGGCAATGCAAATTATATTAGGAATTAGTTTCATCATGTCACCATTTATTTGATGAGTTTGCTTTTGTCTCAGATGACAGATTGCAAAACGACTAAAATAACTAATATTAAAGAACAACAATGGGTCTTATATGAAGCAGTTTTGAAAGATTTTATTTTATGATATGCTTTTCTGATGGTCAGGAGGCTTAAAGCCTAAAATACACCGCCGCCGAACCGCGCTCGTCAAAACAGCCACCCCTTTGTTTTGTACAATATTGAAATACTGCGCTATTGACAAGCCAACCACAGGGGATGGCAAACAACCGCTATGGCCCTTCTTCTTTTACACTTAAATAAATTCATAATGAAAACAAGCGTTAAAGAGTGTAACTCATTTAAACAAATGATTGAATCGCTCTGTAAAGGCTGCTTGAAAGCAGCAGGGATAAAAAGTTGAACGTGCCGCCCTGTGACACTTGATGCTCATATTTCCAGCCTTGCTGCTCCTGAAAAAACACTTGTTTCCTCGCCCCACTCGCTCCCGGCTTGTACATCCCGGCTCCCGTTGCAGCTCTTCTTCTCTGCTCCTGTGGCAGCTCGACTTCCTCTCCCCACCTCTTGTTTTCGTGTCTCGTGTGTGTCGTTTAGGCTATATGTAGTCAGAAAACACCTGGCACATTGTATGGTAGCCTACCAGCTATGTTGGTTTCTCTGCTGCTTTCAAAACATAATCTCACTGCACAGATTTTCAAGTTATTAATAAAAAAAAAAAAGCAACTGCAATAGGAAACTCACCCATGGCATTTTGTTGCCTTTTGATTGTTATCAATAAGATTGAGGAAAAAAACAAAACATGGCATTTCCCGCCCTGTGTGTGGTCTTCTGTTGACGCGCTGCAGCGTGACGCTTCCTATTGGTGCTCGGGGTGGCACTTGACACGCATCATTGGTTTTTACCCATCATCATCATCATCTCAAAAGTTTGCATAATATTCACTTCAGAGTTAGATTACAATTTCTCAGAAAAGGACTGAGAGGGCAAAACGGAGAGAGAGAAAAAAGATACAGAGGAACATTTCCTCTTCTAACCTTATTCTAGTTTAGTTCTTCAAGATTGAAGTCGAACATTTTCCTCTGAGATGATCTTACAGCGACTGATATTTTTACCGACCTGAAACAGTTTCATGTAATTGGGCAAAAAAAAAAATCGACCAGGAACTATTTTAGCTTATGTGGTTAACGTTACATCATAGGTTTTTATCCAACTAATATCGTGCCAAATTCAGATCAGTATTCACTATACTTTGGATCAATTCTCATTTGGGTTCTGCAGAAACAAGCCAAGTGGATTATGCACCATGTGTTGTTAAGGGGGGCTGAGTGATTAGAGCACTCACTGTAAAAACAGGGCTGGGCCAACTATGCCCATTTCAGCTGTACACAGGAAAGCTCTGTCAATCATACATGACGAAACACATCCTCTCCACCCAGAGTTGGAGTTGCTGTCCACAGGGTAACATTGTAGAATACCCCTGCCACATACAAATATCTACAAGAACTATTTTATTCCAAATGTAGTCAACAAACTAAACTAAAATATGAGAGTGGAGGCTGTATGGGGATGAATGCAATAACTGTGAAATTGGTGGGGTTTGTTTTTTTAATGTGATGTGTTTATCTTGTGGACTTGTTGTGTGTTTATATTTTTATCTGTGAGACCAAAGACAAATTTCCTGCCTTGGCTGGACAATTAAGTTTATTCTATTCTATTCTGTTCTATTCTATTGATGAGATTGTATTGCCAGTAGTCACTGAGGTAGCAGAGCAGTTGCTGGCATTGATCAGCAACATGTATGAGCCCCCACTCATAAATTATGGTCAGAGACAGTAAAGTATGACTGATCACACCTTTGATAACCTCAATAGGATTTTAAATACCTACTCTGCACTGATATAGCTCCCCTTTTGTCAGGAAACACAGATACACTAAAGAGAATTACAAAATATCCAGAGCCAGCTGACTTTGTTCCCAGCATGCTCTGCTGCCTCAGGTTGTTACCCAGGTGATGAGTGGCCACAGATGGCTCTGTTGTGGGTGAGAGAGCTCAGCCAATAGGGCTTCAGGGCCAGGACACGAGTAACATGATTGGTCAAGGCTAGGTCGGGGCGACGGGCCAGTGTGGTTTGTTAGACCATCAACGCCTGTCAGGGGATATAGGAAGACATGGCCAGCGCGCGCACACACACGGACACACACACAGAGGCAGGCAGATGGGCTGTATGTAGAAATGTACAGCACTAGTGTGACATATTTGGAGTATTTACAGTGGGCCGCAGTATTTTGTCCTTCTCTTTAGTTCTTAAGTGGGCTCACTGCCCTGTTGTAAGCAAGATGCCAATAACAGCATTATGTTCTAATAATGCCTCTCAGACTAAACTGTGATTTGCGACAACAATTTAATTTATGCTGCTTTTGTCCTTAAGTGAGTCAAAATGTGTCGCAATAGAACAAAGCTTGTTTTGAAGAGAATTAAATTAATAGATGGTGTTGAAATCACACAAAAGTCTGTCGTTCTGGCGAGTAGTACAACACATTCTCACTACTGACTCGTTAAATACTGAAGCTCTAGGTACCCCTCTAACATCGGATTTCAACGTGTCAGGGATATTGTGTCACTTACCGCTCATTACATGCATAGTGTCCCTTTAAAATAAATGTCTGTGTTTACCAGAAAGGTACATTTTCCGGTTGTTGCATGCAGACGGCTTACTTGGTTAGGTTTAGGAAAAGATCGTGGTTAGAATAAAATAACTACTGTATTTCCCCAAAAGTGGCTGGGAGACAAATAGAATAGAATAATGGCCCGGGGACGTGGTCGATACAAACAAATAAAGGCCTGCCCCAAATAATGGCCGAGGGTAAAAACAAGGGTGGATAAATTCCTGGTGGCTGTCATATTTGCATGCCAACTAAGCATAATGTATATTTCCATTGCTTTTAATTGAATAAATTCAACAATAATCATGCAATTTTCAACACTTTGTTGTTCTGGAGTACTTGTGTAAAGTTTTACTGTCCAAACAAACAGAGGGAACTCGAAATAAAGGCCTGCCTTCTAATACAAGCCTGCTTCAAATTCGGGCCTGGTACCCTATGCAGTTGAGGTAAATAAAAGCCCCAGTCACTATTTGAGGAAATACGGTATGTCTGTTATGTAACTTACGTTTGTAGCATTAGTTAGGAACTTCACTTAATGTTGACTTGTGGTTTCACACGGGACACGAACAGCGGTCTCCTGGGTGAAAGTCTGTGTCTGTTTGGCCCATTCACCACCCCAGCCTCCTCCTTGTGCAGAATTTCTCGCTCTTAATACTATGTCTCTGAGCATCTAATAATGATGCGGATGAAAGCCCGGTGCGTCTCATACAGGCGTTAAACGGTGCCTCGGGGCATCAGCATTAGACGCCATGGGCCGCTGACCAAGTGTCGGTAATTGACGAGTTTGGAGAGAGAACGCCCTGACTAGTACCATTCAGTGTGGGCCTTCAGTGAAGTTTTACTTCACTCACTTCGCCTCTGACAGCTGTAATGATAAATCCACTGTGACACGTCTAAGATGAATATGCTTTGCAGAGTAATCGAAAAATAAAATAAAATAAAAACAGGAGAAAAATGACCAACTAAGAGCGCTGGCCAGTGCAGCAATCAAACCAAGTGACAACCTGTGCTCCATTTAAAATATGCTGTGTGCATGTGCAGGTTTGTGTGTGTGTGTGCGTGTGTGTCTGTATCTGTGTCTGTGTGTGTCTGTGCTCGTGCGTGTTAGAAACAAGAGAAATATCCCCCCTTAAGAGAATGTTCTGTCATGGCAGATTTACAGTGCACCGCTCACCTTGCTGTGGTGAACAGTGTTCCTTAAAAGACTTTAGCACTTATTTATCTGTGTGTGTGTGTGTGTGTGTGTGCGTGTGTGTGTGTGTGTGCGTGTGTGTGTGCGTGTGTGCGTGTGCGTGTGCATATGCGTGTGTGTGTGTGGTAGAGTTCTGACAGGTAATTTCACTCGCTAGCCCTGATATATGAGGGTCAGAGCGCAGGAAACACACATGTACACACATACACATTACACACACATGCTGAGTCTCGGGGCAGTTGTCATGTGAGCTGTGCAGAGCTTTGTACTTGCGCACAACACACTGCAACAGAAAATTTTTAAGATGTGCTGACAAATATTATGTTAGTTAATAAGAAGCAAATATGCAATTTGCTTGGAGTGTATGTTAAAACTAAACACTTAAATTCTCATACTCAAGTTGTGTGTGTATATATTGTACAAAACTGCTCTGTGCATTTGTCATTTTCTCAGAGTTTTTTTTTTAAGTCCGGCCCCCACAGTCTTTGCTGAGAAAAAATCTGGCCCTTGGTCAAATGCATAGTTGATGACCACTGCTACATATACATTTCTGTTTGCAGTTTCATGTGACTCTGATCTCACAAAGAGTAGTGTATTTGAGTGTATGGGCAATATTCTTATACTCTGTCAGATATGGAAGGGTGTTCACATGAAAACCACATGAAACTGCTGTATGTAAAGTAGTGTGCATGTTACTGTATGTCACCCAATAAACAAAGCACGTGAAAATGCATTGAATAAGAAACTGATTTTCCTTAGCTCCTCAAAAGCTGCAATTTTGGAGACACAATGTTAACGTCCCAAATAAAGACACAAAATGAGAGGAAGGAAAAGGAAGTTCTAACACCTTACAGAGGGAGTTGGATAGTTGTTAGAGTTGTTGCATATTTAACACTGTGTGCGTGTGGGTGGGTGTGAGCAAGAATATCTACAATCATGAAAATCAGTCATTTTACCCCTCAATTCTCTTGTCAGCTTAAGTATTGCCTTGCAGCTATCCTTTTTTAAATCTAATAAATCTTTGTAGATTAGCAGGAGATGTGTGTCTGTGTGTGAGGATGCAAAAGCACTCATTTTAATATTGATGACATGAAAAGGTGATTGCAAAGCAAAAGCAGATACCTCCATTTTCTATCTAGAACAATGAGCTAATTGCATTTCATGTTCCTGATGCTTAGCCTGAAGTGTCCTTTAGGCAGTGTTGGGTGTGCATTTTATACAAGCCGCTATGTACTGTATTAACTGGTGTAGTTGACCGCTTCTTCTTCTTCTTCTTTGGTGAGTTGCAACCGAGTGGAGCATTACATATATTGTTGCCCGCCAAAATATCTACCGGCATGTTTTCTCACTATCTGACTACAGTATGGTGGTACTTAAGTAAAAAAAAACAAAAAAAAAAACATACATTTGTATAGCTCTGTGTTCAATATTTAAATTGCAACTGCTGCAGCTTCCTCGCCCGCCATTTTCACAAGTTTGAAAATAGGGTGGTGGTTATTCATATAGCGCTTTAAAAGACACTTAAATACAATAAAAGAAACAGTAAAGAAGTAAAGAATAAATTGATTTTTCAATCATAGGGTATGGGTCTGAAAAAGTCTGTAAATTAGCTTTAGCTAAAGCTAGCTGTGACTGCCCTGCACATAGTCTTAATGGAGTGCAGTCACTGTGGTTTGGTTTTGACCCCCGTTTTGCAGTTCCTAAAAAATGTATCATGTGTTTCTCAAAAAGTACACATTTCTATGGTTTAATCATTTTATATGGTAAAAAAAGATTCTGGTTTTGTCTCCATTTTGACAAGTTATGCAGTGACTGACTTTGTAGGGCCGGGCAGTCGTCTGTATAGTGCTTATTATTATTGGGAATAGCTCATGATTGACAGCTAGTGTGTTACATCTCAGAGATAAATGAACCATTGAGTTGCTTTTGGTTTGACTGCTCAGAGAGTGAAGAGACAGGGAGACGTGAAACTGCAGAGCAGAAGATATAAAGGCAGTTTAGTCAGTTGCAATGTACTGAAAATCCCATCGCACAAGAAGTTTAAATTTTTCATCAGAGGTAAGGATATCTAAGAAAGGTGCTCCGGTGTTGTGCAGGGATTCCTGAACTAAAACTCAATTAGCATATTGGAGAAAACCCATGATACTCAAACTCCGCTACAGTATAAAGAATTCCCAAGCAAATACACGCATAAATCCTATTTTGTGCAACAAAAGAAATCCTGTTGAAGTAGCCGTGTGGACATGTGTTGCATTTTATGGTGCGACTGCAAGCTTGGAAGAGAGAAAATGTAATTGTTAGCATTAATCTTGTGCTGCTCAAACTCACACTGAAAAATAACTGCACAAACATAATGTATACGCACGCACGCACGCATGCATGCATGCACGCACACACAAACACACACACACACACACACACACCAGGGACAACAGGAGGGGCAGAGACTCTGCTAAGCTAGCATCTACTTCACCTTGTACACTCATCATTCATGCCACACTTAACACATGCCACCTGAGGCTGAGTGTGTTCTCAAGTGACTACGCACCCTTGGGTCATCTTAAAAAGACTTAAATCAGCACTGATAGCAGCTCCCGTCTTTTTTTTTCCAGACTTCCCACTCTTTGTCTCACAAGCAGTGTGTATTCTGTTGCATTTCATAGATCATGATTGCTGACAGTATACATCATTGCTTTGACTGGTCCCCGTCTTTACGAAGTAGAAATGTCTTTATCTTCAACGCACGCACGATCGCACGCACACACGCACACACACACCTACACGCTTATCTTTGTGGAGACTCTTTTTTTCCCCTGTGAAGCTGCTTCAGAAACCAGAAAATATGTCATTGTTTCTTATTCTTAATTATTAATCTGCATTGCTCACTGAGTGCAGGATTAAGAAAACAGTATAAATAGAGAGTGTTTGGGTTGGCTGCTGTAATGCAGTGCATGTGTGTGCTCTTATTTGCCTGCTGCAGTGTACATGTAGTGCTGGGTGCAGCGCGTCCCCCCCCGCTCCCATCCCAACCCATTTTACTCCAAAATAAGAGGAAGGGAGGAAAAAATAACACCGAAGATATTTTTATCCTAACTCTGTCGAGGCTTAGTTCTCTTCCTCTCCCGTCACATTTCTCCTCTTTCCATCTCTCTCCCTCAATCTCTCTTATCTTTTTACTCTCACTTTTTTTCGGATGCTCCTTCTCTGCTGTCTCCCCCCCACCTCTGCCCTCCCCCCCCCCAATGAATAGAGAGATTACTGATATAATGGAGGCTGGAAAGTGAGAGAAATTGGATCGCTTTGCTATGATCTGAGTGCTACAGGGGAGAGGAAACATTAGGTGGAGAATTGTTGAGGTGGGCAAAGTAATTGTCTGTGTTTCAGTGTGTGTGTGTGTGTGTGTGTGTGTGTGTGTGTGTGTGGGTGTGTGTGTGGGGGGGGTGTGATCATTCAGGGTTGTTTAGGGTCATTTTACAGCGTATACACTCCAGCCTGTGTCTGTATCCTAGCAACGCCCTGTCAGGTCCACCTGTTTGATGGGTGTCGGCCCAAACGTACTTGCAGACAGACACAATCTGCCCATCCTTTCTCCATCCTGTTGTTTTTATTCCTCTGCGACAGCCATGGCCGGAGGCATTATGTTTTCGGTCTGTCGGTCTGTAAGTGTGTCCCATTCTCGGGAATGCAATATCTCAGGAACGCCTTGAGGGAATTTCTTGAAATTTGGCACAAACTTCCACTTGGACTCAAGGATGAACTGATACTGTACTGACACATTTTTGGCGACAACTCAAGAATTCATACGCTAATTATGACAACATTTCACACAAATGTCTAATAGGATTAAATGGTGAAGTGATGATGTCCAAAAGTCAACTTCACCCAGACATCATAATCTGCTGCAAATACACTTAATTTCACATTGTATTGAACTTGCACTTATAAAATAAAAGACTTAATTTCAGGCCTCCATATCCTCTCCATGTGCAATTTTCATATTGAAATTGTGAAATCTACTGTACATTTGGCATAATTCTGGCAGAACAGAAGGGCAGATTGTGACCAGATTTCACATTTGCTCAGATACTGAATTAGTGACACTAATCTTGGGTGTCCACCTTGAAACTGTGCGGATTGTATCGATCTTCTGTGCTGCCGATTTGAAGATGTGTGTGAAGCATCCGTGTTTTATAATGTGTAGCTTCTGTGCAGCAACATGCATATTTGAAGCATTGTCTACTGTCACGGCTACAAGGTTCTCTGCTGATCCTCCGGTAGTCCACCAGAGGCTCATTAGTTTTGCTGATATTGAGCTTCAGGTGACTGTCGTCGCACCATGTGATGAAGCTCTCTCTCACTCCTCTGTACAAATCAAAATAGTCTCTAAGTGAAGACAGCATGTTTCTCAGTGGAATCATACATAGGGATAACTTCCATTTCACCAAAAACTACACGTAATACCTTTTTTATTAAATTCCTTCAAAGTCTTCACTACATATATTATACATCATGACAGAGATGGATGTAAACTGCAACTCGACTGTTTGGCTGAGGCACAACCGCCAGGCGGTAAATCTAGTTGTTGTATACTAGGAGAGACAGTGAGTGACACATATTTACAGCAGTCATGATAATAATAATAATTATGTTATGTGTACAAAATAGGATGTTGTTCAGTGGTGCCTGTTTCCTTTAGCCTGTTTGGAAAAGCTGAGGGTTCAATTGATTTTAATCTGAGACCTTTTTTTGTAAAGAAAGCTGCACTTTTTTATGAAAAACCTCACAGCTTTTATGAACCTAAATCACAAAGAATGGTTTCAACTGAGATATTGCTCCAAGCCGCAGATTCACACTGTTTACTCGAATTGAAGTTTAGCCTGCAGAATGGTCATTGGCTGGGGATTGTACCGCAGAAAATGATAAATCGGGCTGTCTGAACACTCTCACCTACTCTCTGCCAGCTCTACCAGCAACTCATTCTGTTTACTGACTCACCTTACATAATGTGCTGCTCACATAGTCATCATCCAGCACAAGTTTTGACATTGTTACATCAGACTTACCTCAGACCCTCTGTAATAATTGGAATTGTAATAATGTTTTTTTTGCTGATTTGTGTCAAAATAAATAAGAGCATGACAGTGAGTGGAAATAATCCAAATGAGCAACAAAAGAGAGCAAAATGTACAATAAACAGACAGAAAGAAGAAGAGTAAAAACTCCCACTGTGCATTTGTGTGTGGACGTGGTGTGTGTGTGTGTGTGTGTGTGTGTGTGTGTGTGTGTGTGTCTGCATCTCTTCCAGATAGAGGGTTGCAAAGCGCAGAATGGGCTGTCGTCTAAAAGAGCAGCCAGGGTGCTGGTATTGATTCCAGCACCTCTTCCTCGGCTGTAGTTGCACATAATTGGGTTCAGCGCTGCATCCCGTGTCCAATCAAATGGTTTGATAGTACTCACCTGGTTACTTGCAGGCCAATCAGATTATTTTAATCACAAAACCCACTAAATCCCCTTATCTCTGGCTGATTTCATCTGAGAATTGTGTGTGTGTGTGTGTGTGTGTGTCTGTCTGTGTGTGTGTGTGTGTGTGTGTGTGTGTGTGTGTGTGTGTGTGTGTGTGTGTGTG
>JAOVVB010148359.1:0-11884 GCA_028570985.1 Heterobranchus longifilis
ATCTATCTATCTATCTATCTATCTATCTATCTATCTATCTATCTATCTATGTATATATAATTTTATTGTTTGGTAATTTGTCAAATTTTTTTTAGAGATATTTTTATTGGTTTTCCAGAGCAAAATAATACACGAAACATTTAACAAAATATACAAACAAAACAACTCAACTCAGCTCACAGAGACGCAGGCATTACACACTGTAAAACTAAAAGACAGAAAATAATTATTAATCTCATACTACATAAACCCTCTCACAACTATAGTGGAGATACAGGACATAAAATGCTCCCATGTTCTTTATGTTCTATAACTTTTGAGTGCGGAAAAATGGAAAAGATAAAGTTAAAGATAAAGATAAGATAAGATAAAGTTATGAAAAAAATACTCATTAATATCACAGGAGTAGCCTCTCCTGTATCTGAAATCCTGGAAAAACAGTCACTTTAAAGTTTTGAATCTGGAAGTTTCACTGGAGGATAATTCTATCAGATACACTTTATAGTCCCTAAATCAAAACTATGGTTCCTGCACTGTAACTTGTATTATTGTATTTCATCTATTTTGGTTTGTTTTTATTGTATTTTCTCTTTTTAATGTTTTATGTAAAGCTCTTTGAATTACCTTGTTGCAGAAATGTACAATATAAATAAACTTGCCTTGTTTTAACCCAAAGGTTTAACCCAGGTTATTTTATCTGCCTAGATCCCAAGAAAGACCGTGTATGACCAACTAAACCACATCCTGGTGTCTGATAACCACCTGCCGGACAGCATCATCCTCATCAACACGTCGGACTGGCAGGGCCAGGTGAGAAACACCAGCACCACCAGCTTCTTAACACTAAAATGTTTTTGGTAGATCTGTGGAAAGATGCTAAAGTGTTGACTCTAAAATGATATGGATAATGAATGATTTAACTAATACATTTCTGACAGTGAAATGCTTTTCATAATGAAGTCATGCACGTTTCTTCTCCTCCTCCCTCTCAGTATCTTTCAGATATGCTGCAAAACCAGCACCTCCCAGTGGTCTGCACCTGCACCACGGCCGACATCCAGGCTGCGTTCAACACCATCGTCTCCCGCATCCAGAGATTGTAAGTCAGCCTCTCACTCTCTCATCACACATTCACGGTGTCACACTGTAAAAACACACAGCGACAGTAGACTAAACCTGAGGGTATCGATTGTGAAACTGTAAGCCGTCTGTTTATTTTCTTTCCTAGCTGCAACTGTAACTCGCAGACGCCCATCCCCATAAAGATCGCCGTGGCCGGAGCGCAGCACTACCTCAGTGCTGTCCTGAGGCTTTTCGTGGACCATCTCTCCCATAAGACCCCAGACTGGCTCGGGTACATGAGGTTCCTCATCATCCCTCTGGGTTAGTGACAGACTTTACAGTCACTCTTATGCTTTTTGTTTGTTAAATTTATATATTCATAATGTTTAATGGTGCTATATTTGTTCAAAGATGAATATATGGTTGTCAGATTAAAATCTTCCAAATTAAAATGATGTAATTACTGAAAATGAATAATTTGAATAATAATAATAATAACTTTATTTGTATAGCACCTTTCATACAACAAATGCATTTCAAAGTGCTTTACAGCAAAGAGAAAATGACATATAATAAACATTAAAAGCATGTTAAAACAGTAGGAGTGATGATAAGAAAATTGAGATATAATGCATAAAACGAATACATAGAATGCATAACAACAACAACAACAACAACAACAACAACAACAACATAAAATCAGTAGTACTTTTGTTATGTTTCAAGGTAGTTAAAACCTTTATCTTTGACCTTCTGTAATTGTGTATTGTTTTCTCTCTAGGATTTTTAGAATTATTCTCACGTGAACTTCAAAAATTTACACAATAATTCACAATAGTTGATAGCATCACAATAAATCTTAAGCATGCCACTTTTCGTTTTTTTTTGCGTGTCATTAAACGCCTCGTTCTCATTCCTAACTCACCTCACAGACCCTTCAGGAACCCTTAACGTCACTTTACGCTTCACTACTGTCGCAGTTTTTCGTGGTTAATGTGAATTCAAATAAAACTTGTTGTGACTTTGTTTAGGCAACAAAACCAGGTGGTTAAGTTTAGAAAAAACATTGTGGTTTGGGTTAAATAAGGATGTTTGCTACAGAAATTAACTTACTCAATGTAAATAACCAAAATCAACAGTTAAGTTAAAATAATTCATTGCATGTCTTTATGCTACATCACCTCTCTTGTGGAGCGTCTGATATTCACACGGATGGTTTACAGTTGACAGTCTGGTGCAAATTCATGACGTAAAATAACACGTGAACAGCAACAACAAAAAGCGTTGTGATACCATGTGAAATGACTTAACAAACTGGCATGTTATTCATACGCCATTTCGAGCCCAGGCTGTCTATTCTATATGTATGTTTCTTGATTTTATTTTTCTTTCCATTTTTTCTTATGTTTATGTTTTGCACCAATACACCAAAGCAAATTGTTTGTGTCTTAATCTTCTTAATCTTAATTTCCTATAATAATTTAACACTGCACCTTGAAAGCTGTGTGATTTGTGACTGACTTTGTGTTTGACTGGTTTAGGTTCTCATCCAGTCTCCAAATATCTCGGCACGATTGACTATCGATACAACAGTTTGTTCCAGGATGCTGCGTGGAGGGACCTGTTTCACAAGCCGGAGGCTCCTGTTATCGGTGGGCTCTCATGTCTTATTTATCAATCAGGAAATATGGATATGAGCATCAGCAGCAGAGAATGAATGACTGAATGATGAGTGTGTCCTGTGCAGCCCAGGAGAGTCCAGACGTGGTGTCGCGGGTCACTCAGTACATGGTGGGAGCAAACGGAGCCCACCAGCTTCCCATCGCAGAGGCCATGCTCACCTACAAACAGAAGAGGTACGTTTTCATCCTTCTGTTCAGTAACAGAAAACATTTCACACTGAGCTGTACAGGATGTGTTTTTGTGAGCTACCGTGAAAACGTTTTTATTTAGTTAAGTCTGGGGGTTTCGTCTAACAAGTGCTTCTAATGCAGATCTTTCACCAGTTTTTCAAAAGGGGATTGAACTCTTCTGCAGACAATCTGTGTGAGATATCAGCTGGCTTTTTCAAAATACATTTCATGATTTGTTTTTGCACACTATTTACAAATTCAGGCAAAATTACCAGGAGATAAATTAGATAAATCATGAATCATTAATCAGCAGGATTTTCACAACAAAAATAAAATGAATTGTTTTGAAATTTTATAATTTGACAGGAGTTTGCTGACGTTTTCAGAAATGGCAAAGGCTTTGGAAGTTCATTTTTTCAGTGGATAGTTACGTTTTTCTTCGTACTTTTAAAATATTTCTGAGGAAAATGTTAATTTTCCCAGTGGCCTCATCTTTTTCCTGTGTCATTATGCCTTTGCATTTCCTGCATTACGTCAAAGAAACTATAAAAGTATAGTTATAGTTATAGTTATAGTTATAGTAGTTAACGGTCATGTCGAGATGGTCAATGCATTCTCATTATCATACGTGTTTGTATGATATCTTACAACATGTGACCGACAGTGTATCAGCTGTTTTCTGCCCGTTTTAAATGCATGACTGTCGTGGTTTTAAACACGTTATTAACATTGTGATTAACTTTGTGAAACATGAGTACTTCAGTAGGTTTAGGCAACAAAATGACTTAGTATGGATTAAAATTTCATGTTATAAATAAAGCTGTCGCACACAAAAACACGACAACAAATACTGAACGCAGTTACATGTGTTGTAGAATGTGAATCACATAACTAACAGAGGTTAAAAATAACAACGTTGACTTCAATTTTCAAACGGGACGCGGTCTCCTGGTGAAAGTCCTGTGTGTGATTTCAACCCCCTTTTGAAAAACAAAATGGAGGTAAAAGTTTGACTAATGTTGTGGAGTTTGCGTGTTTGTGTGGGAGTTGCGGTGTCTGTCTTTTAAACATCACTGTCTTTCCATCACTGTGTGTGTGTGAATAACATGGTTTTATCTTTTTGTTGTATTTTTTCTTTTCTTTCTTTGAAGGAAAAAGAGCTTTCATTTTGATTTTGCAGTAAGGTATTGTGGTCGATTGAGTTTGTTTCTCACGTAGCCTGGTGATTCATGCGCTTTCTGTGTGTTTCCCCTTGAACCTTCTCAGCCTTTCCTGGAGCTTGACACTTTAACGGCTGTTTAAAAAGATATTTTTTCTATTAACAGCCTGAGCCATAAACTTCTCAGATAACATCTGCTCTCCAGGCTACAGCTGAGAGTTGTAAAGAACACAGACGCAGTCTGAGATTTGTTCAACTAATTTAAGCTGCATCAGGTCAAGTTTTTATTTGGAAATAAACTTTTTTATCAGCCGAGACACAAGAGATGCAATAAAGAAGAGTGTCTTATCTCAATGCCAAGACACGCTAGCGTCCTTTTTGTCCAAATTAAACTGGATAGGTGCAGAGTTCTGGTTTCTTGTAGTTGATTAGTGTAACGTTGTTTCAATTAGGGCCCGACCGATATGGGATTGTTGAGACCGATACTGATTTTAGAGGGAGAAAATTCACAGATTACCGATATTGTGGCCGATATATAGTGAATTTCTGAAAATTTGTATTTTGTGAAAATACACCTTTTGTATGTCGATGTTGCACTGATATGACTATGCAAAGGTGCTTACTGCAGAAAGGCTGCTTTCCTAAACAAATAACGGTATTAAAGAATATTGAACATTATTATACATGATACATACGTTGTTTTAAATTGTCAATCTGGCATGGAGATGTATAAATGGAAATATTTAGAATAGGGAAACAATTTTCATAATGTTACATTCTAAAAATTTAAAGAAAAAACAATAATAGTTGGCTATGACGAATAATAATAATATTAATACCTTTATATATATCATAAAAAACAAATCTGTTCAAGAAATGAACACTGAGAAAATAAAGAATAAATAACTAAATAGTACTGTATGTTCAGTGTCAGTCAATTTCCATTTAAATAAAGCTGAAATAAATGCTAAATAAACATGACTACTGTATGTTCAGTTAAACAGTTAAATAAAGAATTACATAATGTCACCATTTCTAAATCACCCAAAGCATCATTTTCTGCATTATATGTTCTGTAAAAAGTTTTCATATCGCCACATATCGGACAACAGATATCGGCTGAGCCATATATCAGTCTGGCTCTATAGTTTCAATATATTAAAATCAACTAAAAAGTATAAATTCCAGGCACACTTTTATAATATGTGACTCAGTGTTTATTCAGTGTCAGCTTTAGAGATTCCAGTTGGCAGATTTACATTTAGAGAGAGTCAGGCTAGCAGTTTCCCCCCGTTTACAGTCTTTATGCTAAGCTAAGCTAATCACCTCCAGCTCACATTTACCATACAAACATGAGAGTGGCATCAATCTTCTCATCTAACTCTCGGGAAGAAAGAAAATAAGCGTATTTCCCAAAATGTTGAACTAACTACATGTATTCCTTTAAGTGCTTGGTGCAGAAGTGTGGTGCACATTTACTAGATGTTTATGTTGCAGCATAAATTATGAGTTTATAGTCTCAATCCAACATCTGTGTGCTTTTGTTGAGAAGATTATTATTTACAATTAATTAAAGAATTTCCTCAACAAAGAAACTTAATTCCGCCTCCTCAGTTTCTCCTCCAAACAGCCCTCACTGTTAAGATATCAGAGGACTGACTGAAGGGTAAAATGTGCTGATAAAGTGACAAGAGACCAAATATAAATCAGCTGTGTGTTCCCTCCTCTGGAGCCTTTTTCTTCTGTTTCTTCCTCCCTGCTGTTTCCTCTCCATGATCTCCACATGCTTCTTCTGGCCATCCATGTCTGTCTGTTATTTGTCCACTTAGAAATAGAAAACCTGCACACGGGCAGTGAAATGACAGCGCCACAGTGGCACTAACACTTTTATTGTAATTTAATCACAAACCTCCACCTGCAGGATCAACATTTAACATGTTTGTTTCAATGAAGTCACATGTCACATCACATGATCGACTGTAGTGTCCTCAGTGCTAAAGGGCCTGTTATAAAACTACATTATCTTTGATTATATTCAGTTCACTTTTATGTTTTCATGCTGTAGTCTTAAAAGTCTATAAATATATTTTATGGTCAATGCAGTACTTTAGTTTTGGCAGGAGGAACTGACATTTGTTCTTCACATAAAATATTATGTTAAAAAAGCATTTTGTTTCTGAAAAAAGACATTTAAAAAGTCTTTGAGTTTAAATTAAGCTTTTGTATTTTCCCATATAATTAGCTTTTTTTTCCTTTTTGTTTTTTACTTGGCTAAAACTTATACACAATACTAACTGTGCAAAAAAAAGTGTTTATAAACAGTAGAAAAACATGGCATGGAGATGTATAAATGGAAATATTTAGAATAGGGAAACAATTTTCATAATGTTACATTCTAAAAATGTAAAGAAAAAACAATAATAGTTGGCTATGATGAATAATAATAATATTAATCCCTTTATATATATCATAAAAAACAAAGTTACAGAGTGCCTAAAACGAGGAATAAAATGTAACAAAATGTGAAATGAGATAAATGATAAATGAAAACAATTACAACAAATCAAATTTAAAAAATCAGAGATTTAAAAGAAGATACTGACTTTGCCAGTCTGAGCTGTGGGGTCTGGACACCTTTATAATAAGACCCCTTTTATTGCACATAAATGCAGAAGATAATGGTAACATTATTATACATTCTGTGATATACAAAAATACAAACATTAAAAAATATACTAATACCACTTATTCCAAACTAGTTTTGACAGAACTAGAATTGACCGTTATCTATAAAGTGCATGTGTTATGTCCATAGTTTTACGTCCGTCTACATGGATTGGCGTGCATGTGCATCTTTTAACCGATACAGCACACATTTGAGCTAATATATGGATCAAACACATCAGACAGAAGTCATAATCCATCCCTGCAAGATACCAGATGAACATAAGTCACTCACATACCAGGCAGACATCTGGCTTTCTCTCTGGCTGCTCTGAAACCGATTACAGCAGAGATGTGTTGTGTTGGGAAAACAAAAAACGTGGCCTTGATGTGCAAACTGTGACCTACTGTAGACTGTCTTCTCTCTCTCTCTCTCCCCCCCTCTGTAGTCTCTCTGTTTCTTCCCTGGGGGGGCGATGGCAGGTTTCTTCAAGGCAAGAGCAACAACCTTTCACATCATCAAACGCCTTTGCATTTAGAAAAACATAGAAGTAGAACCATTCTGGCCATTTTTCTGGTCATTGCCAGGAAAATAGTTCATGGAAGGCTTGTAAGTGTAGTGATGCACTACCGCTCACAGGTAGTGCATGGGACCGGAGAAGTTGTGGATTTAGGTTGGTGCTCTTCCTTCTCATCCACTTCTTTATGACTCGGTCGTTAAGTTGTTCCCCTGATGGACTTGCTTTCCCCTTGAATGCCCTTCTGACTTTTGGTTTGGTAGATCCAGTCTGT
This sequence comes from Heterobranchus longifilis, assembly GCA_028570985.1. Lineage (NCBI taxonomy): Eukaryota > Metazoa > Chordata > Actinopteri > Siluriformes > Clariidae > Heterobranchus > Heterobranchus longifilis. The sequence goes on from JAOVVB010148359.1 coordinate 7,531, forward strand.
GTCTGCAATAACTGGATGGCTTTGTCGGAGGCCTGGATGGCTTGCATGTTTTGCTCTCAGCTTCTCCAGCTACAATCAGCTGCAGTCGGGAACTGAATCTGTTTTGATGGAGGTTTAAAGCCAAGCAGCAAGTGCAGCATGCTCTGTTGATTCTGTTTGGGCTTTGCATACTTTCTATGTAATGGAAGACTACAGTATTTCCACATGTGAAACACTGGAAATCAGTAGGGATGGGACGATATACGATTTTATCACGGATTGCGATAACAACACTCGTAATAAGTCGATTGTGGTGAATTTCCATTATCTGGATAATCGTGACACTTCATAGACACACAGCGTAACTTACTGGTAACGTTAGCATGCAGCTAAAGACACAGCAAACATTAGCTTACCAGTAGCCTGCAGCTGCACTACCAGAGATGAAACAACAGAACTGAAAAATCCTCCTTCTTCCCTGCAGTCACAGTGTGGCAACATTTTGCCTTCCCTGTGAGTTATGTAAACAATTGTGCATTCGCGTGCACCCTGTAAACTCATCATGCATTCAGGTGCACCTCGTAAACTCATGGTGCATTCAGGTGCACCATGCATAAACTCTGAGAAACTCAAGCTGCTGTTATAAAGTACTCTTCTGCCATCTAGTGACTCTTCTTTTTGTTGTTATGCATCAAGACTCCATAGTCTAACTACGGCATAGCAGTCAGTCAAAAACTTTAATCAAATTGTGACCTTAAAATCTAAATTCAGTGGATGTGAAAAATTGTGTCACCCCTGCATAGCATATTTTATGATGATCGGGATAATATCGTGAGCCCCAATTATTTTGGCCAGGATAATCGTGACATGAAATTTTCATATCGTCCCATGCCTAAAAATCAGCATCATCAAAAGTTTACTAGTTACTAATTACTATGTCTCAATATTACTAACTTTAGATTTCTTTAAATACTTGTTTACTTTTCATAGCCAAGCATTTGGAAATGCTTGTAGGAGTCTGCCCCTTTCAATTCAATTAGATTTTTCATCAAATTTCTTTCCTCTTTTTCATGACACATTGATTATTTTCTTCCACCTTTTCACCTGAACTCTCTTTTGGCCTCTGCTGCTTCTCCACAGCCCTGATGAGGACTCATGTCAGAAATTCATCCCTTTCATCGGGGTAAGTAGCCTCTTTATTTCCCAGTTTGCCCTAAATATTTACTGTATGTTGATTTTGTTTTATCCAGCTAATGTTATAGCTCATGTTTGACACTGCCAAGTCAAATAACAATCCTTTCCTCTCTGTTTTGAATTCTGCAGATGGTGAAAGTTGGCCTCGTGGAGCAAACATCTGCAACGTCAGGCAAGCAATAAGTTTGGATATGGATGTTGCACAATTTGCATACTAACTTGCACCAAAGCATCTCAAAGTTGCACATTAGCAGCTCCAAACAAAAGTATCTTATTCCTCCACCACCATGTTTTTTTTTTGGAAATAAATGATCGAGTGTTTCCTCCCTCAGGAGACTCTGATGATGCAGCACCTCTGGGCTCCTCCATGCTCTCCTCCACCCCTCCACAAGTATCACCTGCACTCAAAGAGGCGTCGCCCACCCCACCCTCCTCTCCCTCTGTCACCACCAGCTTCTGTGCTTACAGGTACAACCATACAGTCTATGAGTAACATGATACCTGCTGAAAAAATGGAGCAGAGAAACCTGACTTTTGTATACATTTGAATATAAAACTTTTTTCTTTTTTTCATATATTTTTAAGCAAGCATGGTAAATAAGTAACAGTAAAACTTTTTTGTATTTTTTTTGCCAGGGAGGAAAATTACATTTTTAACATGATTAGTATGAAAGTTTCTATTATGATGAGTAATTTCCATTTCATTTTGGCTTTAAAGAAATACCAGTAGTTCCTTTCTTGCAGAGAGAGTTAGATGTTAAGGTCGATACCACAAGCTCCGACCAGCAGCTCATTAGCTTAGCTTAGCATAAAGACTGGAAACAGGGGGAAACAGCTAGTCTGGCTTTTTATGCTTAGCTATGCTAATTTACTGTATAAACATGACAGTAGTATAGATTTTACACTTTTCCTCAACATGTTGAAATACACCTTTATGACAGTAGGAACATGATGTTTCAGTTTCTGCTTTGAATGATACTTTTATCTACTTGTCATATTTTCACATTCAGCTTCTTGGTTCTGTGTGAGTTATTCTGTTTGTGGTCTGTAGTTCTGTAGGTCAGGTGGAGCTGATGGGGCTTCAGGTGGACTACTGGGTGGCTCCAACAGAAAGGAAGAAAGACATGGAGAAGCGGGACTCCTCCTCCAAAAACACTCTGAAGTGCAATTTCCGCTCGCTGCAGGTCAGCCGGCTGCCACTGGGGGGCGCAGAGCCGAGCCCCCAGCCCACCATGTCCATGACTGTGGTGACCAAGGAGAAGAATAAGAAGGGTAAGCTGCACACAGTCGTGTTGTCCGGGGTGGTCTGATGCATGCATGTTTCTTTGGATGTCGTACGGACCATGAAGAGATGCACAATAATCACAAACAGAAACATAAAACATCTACAAAGAGGCACAAATGACTACATAGAGACACAAAACGACCAAAAAATATACAAAGCAACTACACAGAGACACAAATGACTACAAAGAGACACCTAACAACCAAAAAAGAACAAAACGACCTCAAAGAGACATAAAACGACTACAAAAAGACACAAAATGACCAAAAGAGACACAGAATGATCTCAGAGAGACACAAAATTACCACAAAGAAACATAAAACAATTATAAAGAGATGCAAAGCAATCACAAAGAGACACAAATGACTACAAAGAGACAAAAATGACTACAAAGAGACACCTAACAACCAAAAAAGAACAAAACAAACTCAAAAGAGACATAAAACAACTAAAAAAGACACAAAATCACCCAAAGAGACACAAAATTACCACAAAGAATCATAATTTGACTGTAAATAGATGTAAAGTAACCACAAAGAGACCCATAATGACTGGAAAAGACAATAAAACATGAAAAGCTCCATAATGACTATAAAGTCCTGTTTTTTTTCTATGATATTTCTTTGATCCAGCACCCATCCCACTGGGCACGGGGATGTGCGTGTCCCCTTTATCGTTCCTGTTACATTTTAAACCCATTTTAAAGTCTCCATAATTTCAAGCCGTCATTAAGCTGCAATTTTCAGAGATGTGGGAGAAAAGTGTGGGAGAATCAGATTATAGGATATTTACAGGACTGGATGTGATCTGATCAAATCTTTTACAATCTGACAGTCAGATGTTGCACCAAAAGGCCAAATGTCATCCGAATTTAATCCCCAGAGAGCGGAAAGATTCTGAATCCCTCATTTACTCACAGCGTGCATCTCTGTCGTTCCCTTCTGCCTTTAGTCATGTTCCTGCCAAAAAAGAGCAAAGACAAGGAGGTGGAGTCAAAGAGTCAAGTGATCGAGGGCATCAGCCGGCTCATCTGCACTGCCAAGCACCAGCAGACCATGCTGAGAGGTACTACACACCTGCTGACACCCCCCATCCACTGCACACACACATTTCACTCTTTAATTATAAACAACACAGATTTGTGGGTGTGCAGAAAGTGTTTTAATGAGTCCAGGGATTTATAAGTTAATTAAAATGAATGAATAGGTGCCACATGCACATTTAAAGAGGTTATTTCCCCCCCAAAAAAGGACACAAAAGAGGAGGGGTAAATCATGCATATGTGTGCTGAATAGTCACCTGGCGCCTGAATTTTGTGTTTTCTTTTACATAAATAAAGACATTTCCAACTGATGCAGAAAAAAATCACTGCAGGAAATTAAGTGTTTGATGCTCAAATGCCACATTTGAATATTCTCTGGTTTCAGCTTCTTAAAGGTGAGGTTTTCTTTGGGTTCTGGTCTGCAACTAATAAGATGTCACTGCAGGCTTCTTTTACTACTTACGTTTTTTTTTTCTTTTTACTTTTTTCGTGGGAAAACTATATTATTAAACAAAAAATATTGATCATAGCAGAGTATTTTAAAATGTGTCGGGAGGAGGTCTTTAAAGAAAAATAATAATAATCAACACATGAATCATGCCACTGTAATGAAAACACATTTAGAATGTGTGTGTGATGTGCAGTTGGGACTCGGGGTTAATTAAAGTGTAACTGATGTTTCTTCCTCTGCAGTGCTGATTGACGGCGTTGAGTGGAACGACGTCAAGTTTTTCCAGCTGGCGGCTCAGTGGTCCTCACACGTCAAACATTTCCCCATCGGGATCTTTGGACACACAAAAGGCCCGTACTAGCAGCACCTAAGAGACTGAAACACTGAGGACACCCCCCCCCCC